>PVIJ01005138.1:0-107708 GCA_004024925.1 Scalopus aquaticus
GAGCCGGCCGATAACCAGAAATGAATGCTGAAGGTCTGGACAAAAGCAAATCCATGCATGAAGCGGCAGCAAGAGACAGGGCAGATGGGGCGGAGCAAGGAGGGAGATGTCAGAACCATCCAGAGCCCCACGGGCTTGCCGTAAACTGTTTCCTGAGGGCCACAGCGGAGGCCGCTGCTCTGTCTGGTCCTCGGAGCGGTGGCTTGCACGCCCTTCCCTGTGGGTGTGTGCGCGCGGGTGGACACGGCTTCACGTAACCACCTTTCCCTTTGTGATTTCTTCATTAAAAAGCTTTCTGAAATCTGAATCTTGGCTCATTTTAAACTTGAACAAGTTAATTCTCAGGCTCGCTTTCCTCGTCTGGATCCGGGCACAGGAATGGCGCTGTTTCACAAAGTGCGTGGGGCAAAGGGAGCAGCAGTCGTTTCAAGTGTGTCTTAAGGGTCTTCCTTGTCTAACTATTTGCTCACCTAGTCTCTCTGTCTCTTTCATGCGTATTTACCCACCATTTTGCAGGGTTTGAGAAGCTGTGTTGTTGGATATTGCGCAGGGCTGATGGTGCAGAGGAGATGGCGGCAAGGTGTATTTAACTCATGCAGCAGCAAAGCTTTTCCAGAAATGTAGCGTCTCTTCAACGACAGTTTCCTACCTACGTTCAGGTGTGCTAGGTGGTCACGAGGTAGCCAGAACTCTGCTAGCAGGACCCAGAAGCTTCTGTGAGGGAGTGAGTGGTGGTTGGATGGTGGCGGGTTGGTTTTGCCCCAAGCCTGGATTTTCTATTAAACGTCTGGCCAGAAAGGCGTGGTTGGCCACTTATTTGTAATAAAGTGCAAGCAGAGAGTTTTAAAATGTTCTTTTATAACTTGTATGTTGTTCCCCAAGTGCGTATTTGCTTTAATAGGAAACGTATTCACCATCCCCCAGCAGCAAAACCATTTGTAACAGTCGCCCTGTGATTTCTCTGCCTTTCTGAGTTTGCGGAGTCTGGCTTGCTGGTTTGGCCTGCCGGCGCGAGGGGTGTCGGGCTGCGGGGGTGATGAATGAAGAGGACGCAGGGCGGCTTTTGTGTCAGACAAGGGGTGTTCAATCTTCATTTCACCACTTAGCAGTTGTGTGACCTTGGGCAAATGACTTGATCTTGCTATGCCTGAGTTTCCTTATCTTATAAAATTAATGCCTATCTCCCAGAGGTGCTGTGAAGGTTAAATGGGGTGAAGCATATTAAGTGTCCATCACAGTGTCTGGACCTGACTAAATGCTTCATCACTGCGAACTCAATTGCCAACTCCATGAGATACTAAGGGCGGTTGGATAAAAATGATCTTTAAGCAACTATCCAACCCTAAGATTCTCTGATGCTAAAGATACACTCTCGGCAGAACACAGAAATAATGGCTTCAATTGTGGGTAAGTGGCCTTTTACTCGCTGTTCCTGTAAACCCCTGTGTGGCAGGAGTCCAGTCTCCTGACCTCTTAGGACTTGACATTTTTCAAGTGTTAATGGGATGTTCCCATTTATGTAATAATAGTGAGAAATGATTGCTGATATTTTAGAATAAAGGGCACTGTATGTCCATAAGCAATTAATCAGAATGTTTTTGCCACATGAGAGAGGACTGAAACTGCAGTGGGAAAATAGAGTTCAGGGTTTAGAGTCCAAGATGGCCAGTCTCAAATTCCAGGTCCCCCAACGGGTCAATGACAAATGTCTTTAACTTCTGCTCCCTTTATCTATAAAATGAGGATGAGAATCTCTACCCACCAAGTAGGTCTTATGAGGAGCAAATGAAATAAAGCACATTATATGCCTCCAACGAAAAAAATATAACATTAAAGAAAACAACTCATAAAGCTACTGCTAATGAAAATGATAATACTAAAAGAGTAGATTAATAAAATCAGCAGTTAGTGGACATAGCTTTGTCACGCATGGGGCTGTTTTATTTTCGTAAGTTTTCTAGCAATGTCAGATTGAGAGGGACTCAGCGTATCAGTTTGTCAGAGTACAAACGTATGTACTTTCCCTTCCTTTAGAATAGAATCATACAAACTCGTAAAGGGACAAATAGTCAATATTTTAGGGTTTACTGGTGACCTGGCCTCTTTCCAGCTCCCCACTTCTGTCTGAGTGCAGCTGTCGCCCACAGAAAGATGCATGGGAATAGCTGTGCTTCCGTAAAACTACTCACAAAACAGCAACAGGCTGGATTTTGCTTGTGAACCACTGTTTACCAACCTATGCTTTAGAACACTGATTTATTCCGCAGTACTTATTCCACATCTGTAATGTCGAAAGTACCATCTTTGAACAGTTCAAGGCATAAAGATGAATCAGTGACTCCCATGGGAAAAATACACAAACTTAAAACCCAATACGATAATCTTTCATTACTGCAAAATAAGTGGCCAGAAGTGACTTCATAAAAAAAAATGTTGACAACATGCTAGCCAAGAAACCATATCCTCGGGTAAATCTTGGTTTTTGCCCATTTCCCATAATGTGACCTTGAGTAAATTATTCAAGGAGTCTAAGCATTAGTTTAGTCTAAATACATTAGAGGTAACGATTACCGACCTCACAGAGTTTTGATTCAACAGAATGCACACCAAGCACACCACACCTGGAGGGCACACCTGTCCGTGGGGTTTCATTCGAAAGACTGAAGGAAAAGGACCAGTTACTCCAACATGCAGTTCCCACTCAGGCCACATGGGCAGACCAGTCTTTACGTTGCTCCCTTTCTCAGGTCTGAGGTCTTAAATGCTACTCATCTTGTAGGACCATGAGTACATCTCTTTCTTGGGGAAGACTTTCCCACAACACTGGTCAACACATTTTTACAAGTCATTTTACTGGAATAAAATTAGTCATTTCCTATCAATTTGGATGTGCTCAACACGAATATGACAGTCAAATTCTAATGTTGGCTCTAGTTTATTTTGTACTCTGCAATAAATTGATATTGACATCACAAAATATATGCCAATCACCGGTCAACAAATTTTTACAGTCATGTTACTGAAATAAAAATTGGCATTTCCTGTCAATTTGTATGTGCTCAACACGAATATGACAGTCAAATTCTGATTTTGTACTGTTCAGCATTCAAAGAAGGTAAACACATGCAATTTGCAGCGACATGGATGGAATTAGAGGGGATCATACTCAGTGAAATAAGCCAGAAAGAAAAAGAAATATATCAAATGGTTTCACTTATAACAGGACTATAAGGAAACCAAATAGGAGAGAGACCCTCAGCGGGTGGGGGGAGGTGGGAGGAGGGGAGGATAAGGGCACAAAATGGAGTCGAAAAGAACACAAGGGACCATGGAGATGGATCACAGGTGAATTGGTGGTGGGTTACCCAAGGGGAATGCAAAATGTAAAAGACATAAATAACAATAAAAATATATATTAAACCCCCCCCCAAAAAAAAAAAACAAATTCTAATTTTGGTTCTAGTTTCTTTTTGTAATCTGCAATAAATGGATGTTTACCTCACGAAATGCATGCCAATAGTAATAGTAGTAATAGCCTACGGTTAATACCTGTAAAAAATCAAGTCATAGACTACTTCTTAGATTTCTTCGCTTCTCTCTTGTACAGCTGTTCAGGAGCATCTCTGGGGAGTGTCCAGCAGTAGTTAGCCAGCATTGTAGTGGACCATTTTTCTTGGTATCTTTGTTCCATTGATGCGGTATCTTGACGAAAATGTTCGCCATGTTCATCACTAACCATTCCACAGTTTTCAGGGAAGAAATCCAAATGGGAATGAAGGAAGTGGATCTTTAGAGACATATTGCAGCCACGTTTCTGATACTGCATCAGCATGTCTTCTACTAGTTCCTTGTAGTGTTCTGCCCTAACATTCCCAAGAAAGTTTGTAGACGCTAGGAAAAAAGCATTCCATGCTTGTTTCGCATCACCCTGCAGCAAGATGTTGAACCGGTCATCTCAATGCAGACGGAATGTTTGTGTAGACTATTCTCGACTTCTTTTGCTTCGTTATTCCTTTGGAAAGAGGAGGAACCAAGCAGAAGTAGCAGTCTTTTCTGTGGTTGCTTGGCTCTCTCCACACCATGGGGACTGCAAACGGCATTGATGGTCTTTTGCCATTGAACCACTGTGAAAGCTGTGTTGTACATGTAGCACAGCATCTATGTGGGGCCCAAGGCTTCTCTTGGTCACCAATCTTGCATCCGAAGTAAAGATGATAAGCCTTCTTCACTTGAGAAGTGATACTTTTCTTCTGGTTGGCAAATGTCACTTCCCCACAAATAGAGCAGAAATTGTCCACACTATTAACACACTTTCGAGGCATTACTATTCTGTATTGTGCCTAAATGGATAAAATAATAACAGTTCTATGGAACAGTAGCTTGAACTGTCTTGCACAAACTCTGAAATATTTTCCAATGCTCAACCTTTCCAACAGGGCTTTCTATAGTGCACTGCTGACATCAGCTTACTTCAGCAGCTGCCTGGCAGTGGTAGTGCATTGCATCAGAAAATGATGCAATCAACTCTGGATGATGTGCGCATGATGGTATTATGCAATGCGATGCAATATGACATCATTCTAGGCTGATTTAGGATGTTGTTGCAGTCCTACTGGATAAATTTACATGGTGAAACATATAAAATGAATTATATGAAATATCTTCAAAACGAGAGCTAATAAAAATTTTTCAGGGTTATATTCATGTTCAGCACAGTACAGATTAGGCACTACAGATTAGGGCCTTTTTAAAGTGACGATCTCACTGTTGACCAGTGATCAGAGTGAAATGAGATGCAGTCAGTACCTGTAATTATAGCTCAGTATTCTGCCAGTGTTTAGATGTCTCAATCTTGAGTTGCCTTCTGCAGAATTGGTCCCTGCCTCCTCTCACTAAGCTCACTTTCCTCACTCCTTCACTCAGCGGGGCACAGTTCTGAGCAGGTGAACCCTCCCTGGGGCTGGAAGGCATCTGCGCGCCCCTCGGTCAGTCCTGAGCTTGTCCGCTCATCACTTTCTTTACTTTCTCTCTGTCTGTAAAAGATGTAAAAATCTAGTCTGTACATTTAAAATGTAAAATCTTTTCAGTGTAATGATATCCAGGATTAATGCCAGGAACACACTTGTATTAATACAGCCCTAAGAGTTTCCTTTCTACAGTGAAGTTCTGCAGCATGTCTGCTGCTTTTTTTTTTTTTAAAGATTTATTTATTAATGCATAAAACTGGGGTGTAGGCCAGAGGTGTAGGGTGGGGAGAGGATTCACCAGAGACAGAGTGGGGAGCAGAACAGGCAGATCGACTGAAGTACACTGCTGAGGGGAACAGCGGGCGAGGCAGGAGAGGTCTGCTGTGCCATGTGGGAATCTCCTTGGCCAGGGATTGAGCTGGTGCTGCAGTGGCTGCGGATAGCTTCATAGGCTGAGACTTAACCCGTTGCACCACCAGGGAGGCCCAGATGTCTGCTTCTTACTTAGCTCAGCCCTTCAGTTCTGTTGCCTGAAATAAACATGGCTTTGCTTTCTCAGGCTCACTGCAACTGGAAAACAATGATTCCACTTCATTGTTATTAGACTCAACCATTGTCAAAAAGCATGTCTTTGGGGACATCTTACCTTCACATCCAATGTGGAGATTATCTAACTTGCCTGATTCTGTACAGCTCAACAAGGGGCAGACCTGAGATCTGAACTGGCAAAGCATATTAATATTAATAATTATGTCATTGTGACAGTACCTCTCAAAATGGTGCAAATAGGCCCATTAAATGTTTACTTACTATTTTATTTTTATAAAGATTCAAGGATGAACATTTTTCTCCTCCAGTGTATTAATATTTCCGATACCATCAGTAGAGCTGGGAGAAAACTCCTTTCAGTTTACAGAAATCAAACGACCGTAAGAATGTCTCTTTTATACATATTCCGATTCACCCAGTTAACGTGAAAGAAGAAACTTGAAAACAACAGTACATGGAACACGAAGCACGTATGGAGTTAGATCTGAGTGGGTGTGAGTGAAGGGGCAGGAAGTCCAGGGTTTCATTCTGCTCCGGGGAGCATTTGAGGACCTGTGGTAAGTCACGAGATTTGACTTTGACTTTTTTGGGGGATAGTTATTTGCTTTTCTCAGTTATTATTCTGTAATAACTGAATATGTGCACTTGCTCTAGGGCGATCAAAGCACACTGACCCAATAATCGGAATGGGATGATGGTGCCCGACTTAAGTTTTGCAAACAGTCAGTTCCATTTCCCCCACTGGACCCCTGGCCTACCGCTAGGCACACCCGCTGCTGATGGCTTTGTTTTAGAACAGGTCACAGGCTCTGTTGCTTCTTTCTGATTGTATTTTTCCGGGAGCATTTTCGTATCCAAACTTGTCTTGCTCTATCAGACACAACTGATGTTATACATGATCAGCAAATTAACACATGGCCCAGACAACTCGTAGTGGTTATTAGCAGTCTGGGCAGAAGCTGCTCTGAGCTATATCACAAAGGAGGAAGTCTAATTTGGAAAATATTTTTTAAAAAAAGAGGAAGGTAACGCTTTCAGCTTGACAGTATAAAATACAATGTTAGACGTGGTACAGGTATGTTGACACAAAGCATCAGGATTCTGGGAGCCCTGATACATGAGTTTTACTGAATTTGCACATAGTAGGGCTTCCAGATGGGTTTAATTTACATTCTCCAGGCATCTGTTGGCCAGGTTGCAGGAGTTAGTTTCAGAGAAGATGAGCCTTGTCTCTTGCTAGCAGAAGCTGCGCCAAGTCTAACTGTCTGAGTTCAAATTCTGTTAAAACGTCAGTTATTTCCTTCAAATATTTTACACTCTATAAATAGACAACTCATAACACACGTGTGTGTACATTTTATATACTAGTGTTTGCACTAGATCTATATGGTACCTTACTTTTTATACTCTCTAGTGTTAACAACAGGTGTGCATTTTCTAAGCTGTTAATGTGATGTGAAAACATTTTAACATTTTACCAGTTTTGTGTTTTTCTAAGCATTATGGATATGCCCCTGCCCCCCTTTATTTCATCCTCCCCTTACTTCTGGACAGTTAGATATTTCCGGTCTATATTATTGTTGGCTCTTTGAGGGGATTTCTTTTTTCTTTTTTTTTTTTAATGCACTTGTGTTAGTCTGCATCTCTGCTTATTTCTTTTGTTTAGGGTTATGGAATGACCTTTTATTAGTTTCAAAGTTATGAGCTTATGTAGTCACGCCTGTTCATAATTTTAAAAGTTTATTAATTCTCCCGGTTTTATGATTAAAATAGTGCTGGGCAGTTTTAAAGTCAAAACAACCTGACTTTTTCCTTCTTAGAGGAACTTCAAAAATTTTGTTGTTTCTTATAATAGCTAACACACAAAGACCTAACCATGTTTATATTGCTATTTCCTTTTCAATATTAGACATCATTTATTCTCTTTCTGCTATAAAAGACAAAGATTCTGTTCTCCGAAAATCCTCTGTCCTCACCACTTCTTCAAACATTTCTTGTTCGCCCAATATAATTATAACACACGTTGGTTATTTCAGTATTCAGCGTTTATGTCCTTTTGATTATGTAATATTTATTCTTAGGTAGGCCAAAGGATACATGTTAGAACCAATTTCTTGTAAAACTTTTAATTTTTTTCCCAGTGCTCATAATCACCTTTATTTCAGTGAGGTTTCTGTGTAGCTATGTCCAATTCAGATCCAGATTCTCTGAAAACAAACAAACAAGCAAAAAAAAACTATCAAATAAGCATATATTTAAACATGTAAGAATGCTTATAACTTCTAATTTTATATCAGTATCCTTCCAGGATTCCTCTGAACATTCACTTCAAATAGGGCAAGTTGTTCTATGGTAACTCCAATTCCTGGTGATCACAGATATGTTCCCCCTGAGCCTACCATTTCAAGAATGCTATACAAATGGCATCATACACTGTTTTACCCTTTGAGGTCTTTTTTCAGTCAGCATCATTGCCTTGAGGTCTCTTGAAGTTGTTAATAACCTGTGGCAGATCAGTAGTTTGTTCCTTATTACTAAATAGTGTTCTCTGTATGGATGTTGGATTAACCATTACCTGTTGAAGGAAATCTGGGTCACTTTCAGATTAGGGTAGCACAAACACTCCTTTTGCACTAACATGTTCCTATTTTTATCTCCCAAGGCAGCATCACAGTTAAGTATAGGCCTGCCCCTTCATTTAAGAGGGTGAGGATTTTGTCATTGTTCCAGAACTTTGCACAGACCTACCTCAAAATACGTACTCAGGACACATCTAACTGAATATTTGAGATGATCCAAAGCAGAAGAGCAACTGCTATAGGACTCCAGAGATCATTGTATTGGAGGATTCTGTCTTGATTTTGCAGAATAAAAGAGATTTATGTTGTCCTCTGAACAGCAGCTGGGCGTGTTCACCAGTGTGCGTTGTGGGGGAGATGCCCCACTGCTTCACAAAAGGCGTCTAGTGAGGAAAGTGCGTGAACGATCACTGCGATCACTGCGTGAATCGAGCTGAATCAAGTGTAGGGTTGGTACAGAGGAGTCAAGAGAATAGGCTGGAAGGATGACGTGATACCAGGTTAAGCTAGGACTTGAATTGTTCAGCTAGAGATTACGACCTATTTGCCAGAGATAAATAGACTTCCATTGACAGGAACTCCCAGGAGACTTCTAGAAAAAGGTAGAAGCCAAGCAAGCTAGTCATCGATTGGCTATAGCTGGAAGCCCAGGTGGCTGTTTGTGGCTGGCTGTTTGGAACATGGTGATCTCATAACCGCGAGGCATTTATAGGCACAGACTGTGGTTTGCCCTGTGTAGGCTGCCTCTGCCTTAGCACTTGGTCTCATGGTCTTCTTGATCAACGTACCCTCTGAGCACAGACTGATCGCGCTGAGTATTTTCTCTTCCTGATCTTACTGAGCTGTTTCACCATCCTGACCTTCATCTGTGCCATGCCTTCCCCAAAATGCCCTCCATCCACCCACCAGCTTGGGAAGCTTCTGCTTATCATTGCTATGCAAATTGAGCTTCTCTTTTCTTATGTGAAGCCTTTGCTGACCTTCACTTAGAACAGAGCTTGCCAGCTTCCGCCGATACTCCACGGACCATCTAGCAGAGCAGCTTACACCATATACAGTTATTTATGTTTGTGTATCTTGGCACCCAGGAGCTCTTTTTTTTTTTCAAGATTTATTTATTAATGCATATAAGCTGGGGTACAGGCCAGAGGCGTGGGGCGGCGAGAGGGTTCACCAGACACAGAATGGGGAGCAGAACAGGCAGATCGCCAGAAACACACTGCTGAGGGGAGCAGCGGGCGAGGCAGAAGTCCACCACGCCATGTGAGAATCTCCCTGGCCAGGCGTCGAACTCGCATCCCCAGTGCGACAGTTCCACAGCTCAGCTCCCAACTGTTGGCCACCAGGGAGGCCCCAACAAGGAACTCTTGACGAAAGGGAAGTCTGCCATTTATTTGTGCTGTTCCATGTTTGACACCCAGTAGGGGCCCAAAATGCATTTGTTGAATAAGTGAGTGGATAAGCGTCATTCATAAGCTCTCACTACTTGAAGACCAAATTTTAATATGGCAGGGTAACTATTTTTCCCACTTGGTGCTTCTCCCTAGCGAAATAACATTTATTCACCAATTTGTTAAAGTTTTCCATAATAAAGCAGATTTATGCGAATGAATTTTAGCATTTATCATGCTGATTTTTTTTTAAACTAAGTCAGCTGTTACACAGGAAATTCAAAAGAAAAGTTAAAGATTCAGTGAAGTGTAAATTATGCCAGAATGTATTGCCTATCTGGAGCACCTTTTTAATGAGGAAAAAACCAAAACCAAAAATAAAATCAAAACAAGCTATTTTTCACGAGTCATTGAAATTTGACCTTCAAGCAAAGGAAGAATAAACTGGAAAATAATATAGCTTGTTTTATAAATTAATTGTGAATAACTAAAAGGATATTCACTGGGTAGCTGGCCATACACATTGCAAGAATGGTGTTGGGTAAAGTGAAATAGAATTAATCTTGTGTCTATTGAGTAATAGAACTTGTATTGAGAGTCCAGTTATTTTAGTATTACTTAACACACTACCCATATCTCATTTTGATCCTTTAGGAAATAGCCTTAAAACCCCTTGATTCAGATTCTTCACTTATGACATAGTTCCAAAATGCTATAATTCTAAAATAACTCAAGATTTAACTTTACCTATTTGTAGATAACTGAAAAAACAAAAACAAAAACAAAACAAAAAAAACCCTCAGGAGTGATACCCAAATTCCCCACTAGATGGCAGGGTTCCCATTTCAAAGGAAGTCCTACTTCTCTTGTTCCAAAATAAAAAGCCTCCAAACAAACAGAATTTGAAATGTGTTTATCTGTACTTCTATAAATATGGCACATCTGATCCAGTTTTCCACTGGGCACCATGTTTTCCAGTGATTGGTAGCCAGTTTTATTTTTTTTTTCAAACCAGACTGAGGAAGTTATTTGATATGCAGCTACATTCTTTCCAAATAATTAAAGTTAATTCCTTTCTTCTTTTTAATCAGGCGTTGAATGTCTACAGTATCATTAGCTGAAAAAAAAATCATGGAACCATTCATTAAGCACTATGTGACTCTTGAACACAGATCCACAGAGCCCTATGCAAGTGTGAGTGTGAAAATCTCTGGAATTTCTTGGCAGTTCCAGAAAGTCAAAGCAACACCTGCTAGATTTTGTTGGATTCCTGACAGGTCACCCACTGCTGTTTAAAACCCACTCTAACTCTGTCTAGTTATAAGTGACTGAGACCAAATATTGTAAAGGTAAATTGAACTGAATTTTCACACAAGCAAAAACGCTTTGATCAACTAATCTCTGAAAAGCAAAGGTATGCATACAAACGAAGCTGTTTTTATTATTACCAGTTATCACGCTTATTATTGTCACTGACTTCCTGTATTTCTAAAACTTTTGGAGGCGAGCTTCCAAGAAATTTCAGAGTCAAGAAAGAGAAATGCATTTCTTCCCCATCTCACATAGCAGGTCAGAAATGTGTTTCCACCAAAGAAATTTTTTCCACTTGCAAAGTTCATGCTGAGTAACACTTTGTGAAAGAGAAAAAAGAATGATCCAAACTTCTCTGGAATTTTCAGATTTGCACCTTCTGATATTTAACAGAAGTTGCTACTAGGTAGTTTTAAACAAATGCCAATTTTGGCAAGCCAGAGTTACCCAGAGCATCCACAACTGTTTTTCTGTTTGCAAAGTAACACAGCACACTAAAAACAAAAATCTTTCCTAAGATAAAACAAAGCGATATGACCATGTGCTCAAGGGATTAAAATAAGAAACAAATACACCAATGATGGACCTTCCCTCCATTAGAAAACATCAGCAAAGGCAGAACTAGGTTTTCTTGAAATTTTCCCAAGTGTGGTGGACAATAGGGGCTTGAAATCCTCTTCAGCCTCTCAGCAGTGTTTAGAAACGAAGTATTTTCATATATCATGAGGTCTCTTGTTTCCTGCCTAATCCTACTGTATCATAGTGCCTGTTCGCACAATGGTGATGCATGCACGCCTGATTTCCATAAATTACACAGCCCAACGTTTTCATAAAGACAAATTCCAATTGTAAACTATTAGACCTAATTCAGCGTCCTTTGATGTCTCTGAGAAAGACTGGGGGGGGGAGTGTTAAGTATTCCCACATGGGAATGTGTCCCCTGGAGTAAGTGACAGGGAAGAAAGAGGTGATGTTTTGCCATTCACATTTCTGCATTCTGAGACTGAAGTTAGTCCCTTTATAGAAAATAATAATAAAAAAATATTCTAAATCTTGGGGCACAAACAAGCACACATATATTACTCTTTACAAAAACTAGCCCCTCAATGTGAATCAAAAGGAAAACTCTTTCTTTGAACCCCTGACTTGATTTCTCGCTGGAAGGCGGAAGCTTTGTCTAGCTGTGTCTCTAAGCAGTTGTCTTATTCTTTGCATTATTTCATGTTCACTTTTGGTTTCTAACTTGCTTCTTTCAAGCTCCCTTCTAACGAGGTCCTTAGTTCAAAGCAAATACCATCCAGCTCCTCGTTCAGGTGCCATCGAGTTTTCATCATTTAGTCGTGGAATTTCCTAGACAGATCTTGTTCTCAGCATCCTGTCGGTGTGATTTAACATCCAAGTTAGAAAGACTTCTGTGAGCCTTCTCCCTTCCTGTTTACTTTCGCTCCTCTGTGGAGCCTGCTGCTCAGCTGAGAGCTCTTTAAAATCTGAAAGCCCGATCACCTCCCCCCAAGGCAGGAAAGGTGTGAAAAGCAAACAGGGGAAAGCAAATACAGCGGCTTTTCACCAGCCTCTCAGAGCTTGCCTTAGTCTGAGAGGTGATTCAGGGAGGGAGGATTCGGAGCAGGAGTCAGTGCAGGACCAGGGGTACATTTCTCCATCCTGCTGAGAGAGCCCCTCACAGGGTGGCTTTGTTATGCGATGTGAAGTGTTGCAAATTCCTGGAACCCCTTGCACACCAGAATAAATGCAAGTACATTTCAACCCCAGGGAAGGCTATCAGATTCAGGGCTACTAACTAGAACTGGTGACTTGGAAGGTACCTGTGTCCTTTCCTGACTCCTGGTGGGAGAATCCAAACACTGGGCAGAGGATTCCCCCCCCCACCCCCCCGCAGGCTCTGTAAACCCTGGCTGGACACCCCGGGGCCAGGCCAGAAATCTCCATGTGGGTAATCTCAGGACCCAGTGAGTCAAAGTGTCCTAACAGAGATGTAGCGCCAGAAGGCCCTTTAGCAGCAACTTGAACTTTGGAAGCGCAATATAAAGCAGCTGTTGATGGCCTGGGCTTGTGGAATGCAGTGGGCGTGAGCCCCAGGTGGCGGGCTACAAGGGCCTGGATCAGCTGCCTGGGGCACTTGGGGAAGCCTCAGAGACCACAGGCCTGGCAGATCAGGGCCTCTGGCTAATGGCAAAGGGACACATATTTCCGGCTTGGTAGGGTGACCTTCTCGTTTCTGGAGCGTCAAGAAGTTTCCTTAAATCAGCTTTGACAAGCTAGCTGCAAAACAACAGACATCTGGACCGAGAAAGGACAGGGCGGATCAGTGCCCAGCCGGAATTCCGGTGTCCGAATGCAAGCTTCAACTGCTGTTCCCTTGACTCACTTCGCCCTACCTTGGTAAATCCACCTTGCTTTTCAAAAATGAAATCTCATGGGATATTTTGAGATTCCCAACATCAAGTAAAAAGCTGCATAGACTTCCTGAATAAAATGGAAGCTTTAATGTGTTTTTATTCTGCTCCTTTCAAACCAAATCCCAATTTTTATGACATAATCTGGGATTTACAACCCAGATTTGTAATGAATGTGTATTTCATATTATATAGTAACAATGTTATTAATATTACAGTAGCTAAACATTATTTTCTATTTTAATTTGTCATACTTTGAAAAAGCATTTCCCATTTGCCTTGTGTATAATCTATAACAGTAATTGTTTAAATTTACTTCACCTTTAGTTTGGTTTTTCACTACCAGTTGTTTTTAATGCCCTGGTGCTTCCGTATCTTGATGTCTCGACTTCATTTCTCAGCCAACTGTCATGTGAAATTTAAATGTTTTCCACGAAGGGCGTGGAGGCAAATTTTTGCATTCATAGAGGAGGTTGTCATTCTGTTTTTCTAATATTAGGACAATAACACAACTTGCTGGAGAATTTTAGGTCAAAAATTTGTCTTCTTAAAAAACTGACATTTCATTTCTTCTAGATTTATTGAGTAACTGTTATCTGCCTGCACTCCCAGTCGCCACACATGAGTGAACAAAGTCCGGTGTTTGACATTTTTGAACTTGCTTTTACTGGGGATTAAAAAACATCTTCTATCCTTTTCCCCTCTCTTCCTCCTTATATTGAGTGTTTGCATAAAGGCATTTTTCTCTTATATTTTTGAAATGGAAAGAAATTAGTGAGTATGTACCTGAGAATATGGTAAGGGGCAGAGAAGGAAATTTGCCCCTACTTTTTTTTTTTAAATTTTTGCATACAAGCTGGGGTGCAGCCCAGAGGTGTGAGGCGGTGAGAGCGTTCACCAGAGACAGAGCGGGGGGCAGAACAGGCAGATCGACTGAAATACGCTGCTGAGGGGAGCAGCGGGCGAGGCAGGAGAGGTCTGCCGCGCCATGTGGGAATCTCCCCGGCCGGGCATCTAACTGGAGTCGCGGCAGCTCCACAGCACTGTGCTTAACCCGCTGCGTCACCAGGGAGGCCCAGTTTGCCCCTACTCTTTTGGGTTGTCCTCTGTCTGAACAGTCGAACTACCACAGAATAGTATAAGAAAAACGAATTTATGCATTTGAAAAAAACGAACAAATGCCTGTGAAGAATCTGCATGTGAAACAGAGCTAGATAGTGCCATGGTGGGTCAAAGGTCGGTGTCCAGGTAGAGACAGGTCACCATCTATGGGTTTTCATCCATGTGCTCAGTTGCAAAATGGTGCAGACTCAGGGAACAACCACAGTACTATGAACATAGTGAACTCTGTTGGGGAGCATGGGAGTGACTGAGACTGTGTGTGTCCCAGGTGAAGGCTGACACGGAATTTGAACTAAGTTTTCATCTTTCATGAAGAAGTTCATAGATTAGCCCTCATGATCGATGGAGAAGACAGATGACAATATTCAGCTCAAGCTGCTGAAACAGCGATTTTCCTGGAAAAGGGGAGTGAGGTAGAGTGAGGTCACTCTTTGTTGTCAAAGGAGCTTTTTGCTTTCTGGAATCTGTGCAGGCCCATTTTTGATTAAAGACATGAAAAGAACAAAAGAGAATCTGATTGTCTGGTGAAAAATGTGAACACGTTAGCATGATTTTGCCACTTCTTAATCCTTCACCCCACTTCCTCTTTATGATGAACAATTTAGTATTCCAATTTAGTGTTATTAGTATTAGATTACAAATTGCAATATCATTTATCTTGTTTCATATTTAACTTTATATTTGTAATGGTTTTATAATTATATTTAATAGCATTTTAGATGTTGCTGTATTTCAGTTGTTTTCCTTCCTCTTTCCCTTTCCTCTCCCATCTCCTTAGCTCCCCCTACCTTTCCACTTCTCCCTTCCTCTATTTCCTAAATTTAAACTTGTCATTCTCTAGCTTTTTTTATTTTGATTGATCTTTGCCCAGCTGGGCTAAACATTTAGAATTTTTAATAGCAATAGCTTTAAAAGCAAATGGACATTGTATCCTGGGATAAAACTCCACGCAGAGCATTATAACAGGATATTGTAGTATAAAATGTTTTGTATTTCAAGTCAGTGATGGTGCATTCTGTTAATTGGTATTAGATGACTTGAAACTTGCCTAACTGATGATGAAGGCACAGTTTTGAATAGGTGTATGGACAATTAGCATAAAATAGATTGAGAAAACAGGAGATGAAAAAGCAATATTTTCAATTCAGACATTATTTACATAAAATATCTTACATGAGTGCCTCACATGTAATTTAATTATTGCAAGTACATGTTTGAGTATTTTAAACATATTCATAAAAATGTATACTATCCCATTTGTCAAAAATTCACATTTGGATGTTTTAGTGAACAAAAATCGTCTCAGTCTCTGCTCAGGGATATAGATAGTGACTTTTCAATCCTCAGATGCCCCTGTGAGTGATTTATTTATTTATTTATTTATTTATTTTACATTATTGTGTGTTCCCTGTAGGTTACCCACCACTAATTGAACAACAACAACAACAAAACCAAAACTAAAGCCAGCGGGCAACCATAAATGAGAGACATTCAGTGAGGGAGGGGCAGGAGAAGGGTTCAGAATGGGGGAGAAAAGAGCACAAGGGGCTATGGTGACGGTTCAGGGGTGAGTTACACTCTTTACTATGAAGATGGACAGACAGCCTGAGGCTCAGAAAGTTCAGCACACAGAGCTGGGGGGCATGTGTCAGGGAGCTGGTGGGTAGGGGAGGTGGGATTTGATTGTGGTTCTAGCTCATACCCAAAAGCACTTGAGATGGTGTTAGCTGCTACTCCAGTTCTTTCATGAACTGGTGTTAACCTCTGAGCTGAGGACGGGAGAGGCTGGGCAGACAGGGCATTACAGCATACAGCCTGGGGTTGAATGTTGTGGGAAGGGTCTGGGAAGGGAAGGCCCACTCTCCAAAGACAGTAAAACACAACACAGCTGTAGACACCCAGATGAGCAGATGACCCATTAGAAAGCAGCCCTTGCCCGAGGCTTCTACGGGGCGACACTAGCTCCTGTGACTGCCCAGAAGTGGCCTACTGCCCTACCGAGGTCCACTCAGGGTTCTGCTCCGCTGAAATGCTTTCTCTGAACCTTCCTTCTCCTTCCTCTGAGTTCCAGTGTGCGCGCTTATTCCTCCAGCAGCAGCAGCATCATCTTCAACGTCATTATCTAGTAACAAGGGCAATTATTTACTGTCATGTCTCATTCCATCCTGGACGGTAAGCTCATTGAGGACAGTGCTTAAGTTTCTTAAAGCATTTCTGTGCACAGTCTAGCTGAATATCTGTCTGCATCATAGCCTGACCCAATGTGGCTCTGGGGTTTACATCCTAGTCGGTTTATTCATGAATGAATGAAGGATAAACAGATTCCCTTGCAGGCTTATGTATGCAGTGAAATTTGGGATTATACTTAAATGACTTTTCGTTGTTTTGGTATTTTTACCCCGGAGGAAAAAAAAATTGTGATATCTTGCAGAATGTTAGGTTATATTTCAAAACTCAGGAGATAATTTAATGTGTGATGGTCTGTCACTCTGTAACTCGTTTTCCACAGTTATTTGTGTTTTATCATCTTGGATATATGGGCCTTGTACTGAGAACGTGAGGCGCTGAGATATTAGTCTGGGACATACAGGACTAGCAGCATATGGTTGGGTGAAGGGGGACATCTTTCCCATTACTCTGCTCTTGAGACTTGGGGAAAATTTCTGCCATTCTTAATTAGCAAGTTCTTGAAATTATAGACCCAACTTTCATATTAGACACCTTGACATAATTAAGTGAAAAAGAAGTAATTGTATTAAACTGATAATAGAAAATGAACCCCAGTAGATGGCCCTATGGAGGTGCATGTTCTCAACTGTCAGGGAGTATGGTGCCCCACTTCCTGAATCAATCAATCTGAAGGGGAAGCCATGGGGTTTACTTAGGAGACTATTTTCAGACAGTCTGGCTGCTTAGATGTTTGAGAAGCAATGGAGGGTGAGGGGAGTTCCCTCAGGACATGATGTCCCCGTGGGGGGGGGGGTCATTGCTGGTCACACTACAGAAACAGTCACACGCTGTAAAGAGTTTTGTTCTAGGAAGTTATTCAGTTCTGCAGGAAGCCAACATTTCTGCACTCTCCAATAGAGACATCTCCAACACGCTTTTCATCCCTCACACCAAATTGATGCAAAGACTCTCTTGCCCCGGGGTCTGTTCTGCTTTTTAATGAATTCACTTTGATGACAAGTAAATGTGGCAGGTGTTTCAGGAAGCACATAGAGCGGTTCATCCAGGGACAGCTCAGCTTGCAAATTCTCTCAGGTATGTACTGTCTCTCCGAGCGGAACATTTTGGCATAAATGTATAGATTTTATTTCTCTTCCCCTCTCTTCCCATTGGAAGCATTGTCTTCTCATGGCCCGCACTGTGGGGTGGGGAGCGAGGAGTACTTTAGGTTACCTCTGCCCCCCGATAGCCACTGGGCCCTGCTGATGTGATGCAGTGGGAATAGACTTTGTGTGCTTTTCAGTCGACAGGTTTCAAACCTATAAAATGAGTCACCGGCAATGGGGAGGGAGGGTCAGATAAGATGATGTCTCATGGTTTCCAGTGCCACCTTTGTGCCAAGGATTTACACTCAGGGGTGGACCCTCATCTCAGGTCTTGTAGAATAGACGGGAATCTCAAGTATTCCACAAATGCCTCAAGGCTGGCTTGCAAAACGGAGCCAAGCCTGAACAGTTTCCCTGCTACCCACTGTGGTCGTGAATGATGTCACTTTTGCTCCAGGTACCCAGGGGGAGACTTAGCCATCAGCCAAGGTGTTACAACTGCATTACCTCCTAATGGCGAGTCTGTGTGTGTTTGCCCTAAATTTCTCCTCATTCATGGCTCTTGCATTAGATCAGTTCCAGTGAATTGGAAGCAGGATCATTGGTAGATGTTGACAATATCTGTTTTCTCTGAATAGCAACACATTTTCGCTATTAAGACTAAGTTACAAGATTAAAGTATGACATGGGTGAGACGTGACGTAAACAGAGAAGAGGAGCGGAGGGCACGGAGGAATCTCTGCGCTGGTGTCAGGCAGGGAAGGGGAACTGAAACACATGAGGTGGATGTCACATACTGCGTGCCGCTCTCCCCTCGCAGAGGAGCATTCACTACTCATTACAGCACAGTTGGGGGCAATTCCATCCTTGTGTTTAGCAGAACATCAGCGTATTCCCAGGATGTGCTGAAGCCTTTTACACATGATGGAAGAAGGCATCTATGATAGATGGGTTGTGGCCGCTCCAACAAATGCAGACCTGGGGTCAGAACAAGGAGGTCACAGGGGCACAGACTCTGAGACCCAGGATGAGGCACTAAGGCACAGATCTCAACAGTATCTAGAAGTAAACACAATCAGGCAGAATTTCTGTCACTTTCGCTTAGAAATATATATTTCCAGAACCTAGAACACTGCCTGATACATTATAGGTCGCCAACAAATATTATTGAATAATAAGTGTGACAAGATACCTAACAGGGTCAGTTGTGATCTGCTGCCATTCTGTGGACACCTTTACAAAGCATGCATAGGCCAGGCAGGAGAGGGGCACCTCTGGGAGACGCCAACACACAGGTCCAGAGCGGATGCCACTCTGGGATGTAAATTCATCACTCTCCCCCGCCACACTGAGTTCTCAAGTTCAGGGCAGGGGAACGAGAATCAAATCCAGAATTATTTTTGCTTAAACTGATGAAAAAGCTTTAAAAAACAGAACAGCATAAAGTTCCCTTAATGGACTGTTTTAATTCTCTCTCTCCTATCTATGGAAAACCTGACTTGAGAAAAAAATGAAATCAGGAAGTTGTGAAATGTAACTTTGACCTCTCTGCCCTGGCAGCCATCTTCTGCCTTCTCTCTCCTGCAAGTTTTGTTTCTTTGTAAGACTCTTATGATTTCACCAAACAAGGGAGAAAATTGAGTATTCAGACTGTGTCTTCAGTCTTTTCCTTTGTCTTCTCGCTATGTCTATTGTGATCTCTATTTTAAGGTCACCACATTGGGCACCTGGCCGAGGAGACGAGTGACTGCTGGGACCTGGTCCACTTAGGGACACCCTTTTCTGTCTCATGTTAAGGTATTGTGGGGGCTGGTGCTGCCCGACTTCCCATTGCCAGCCCTGCACACCAATGTGTTCTGGTTCATTCTCTCTCCCTTAATTAACATCTCTCCTAATCAACATTATAATCAGTTATTTAGAATCACGTTCCCGTGTCGTCTTCATCTTTGGTTTTCTAGAACCTGGTAAGATATCTGGTCCATAATGCAACAAATAATATTTCTTCAGTGAATGTTCTCTGAGGTTCTTCCAGCTCTAATGAGTTATGATTTAAAAAATAAATGGATTTTAAGATTAAACATACTGCTGGATCGAGGCCCTAAAGAAACCTTCTGGAACTCAGATCTTACTTGATATCGATGAAGAAGCTTATCTGGGCATTTTCTAGGCCTGGAATAAGTCAGATGAAGTTCCAATGTAAAGAGCTGTACAGTGGACAGGGCATGTCTAGATTAGATTCAGCTTCAATTTTGGCTACACATGAGCTAGGCAGCCTTGGGAGACTTGCTGGAAACATTTGACTTCAATTTCTTTTTTCATTTAAGGGAAAAATAATAGTTACCTTCAAATGGTGGCTGTAGGTAAAAATGTGCAAACGTACCTACTCCTTGGAGATGGTGAAGCAGTATTTGTCAGGATAGTGTCTTTTTCTTGTCTCCTTTCACAACCCTTTCAAATCAGAAGCAAGAAAACAAAACCTAGAATAGGATTTGAGGGTATTGATTGGGAGAATAAAATAAGAAACCTTTTTATAATAACTAGTGCAGCAATCATTGCTAAGATTGGCTCTCGTTTCATAATAAAGCATCTTTCTGTGAAATAGTTAGCTAAATGTCAAATGAAGGTTATTCCATTAAAATGCTGTTTTAGTCCAATCAAGCAAAGACAAGCTTGTGTGTATATTACTATTACAGAATACAGCTATTAGTGTTTTTTGTGTTTATGCAATTTTCTTTGGCTGGCGGAGTTTCTCCTATTCTTTATTTAGCCTTCCTACAGTAGAACAATTTGGCTGGGAATCTTTGTGTTAATGAATATTACACATTTCAATATAGAATATGAATTAAAGTAACTATATTACAATATCTGTGTGTGATATAATCTGTTAATTGAAAATGGGACCATGCATTAAGAAATAAAAATGCATGCAGCGCTTTGTCTTGCTGCTGAGTTTGGCGAAATGCTCTACTCAAGGAAGAGCTTTAAAATCACAAAGCTGAATGTTTTGTCTTTGCTACTACACTTAACAAATGATTTGGGGCCGATAACTTATAAATTTTCTCAGGCTCGATTTACTCATCTATGAAATTAAAGTTAAAATGCCTTGTTAACTCTTACTTGTTGTAATGTCAAAAACAATTCAATAACCAAAACAAAGTACCATAAAGCTGAAATGTACAGCAGTAGATGAAATAAATCAAATAATATTATGAAATTTTGGGGGGCAACTATATTTTGTTTTCAACAGTTAATTGGGTTACTTTAGGTTGATTTCTTAGAACATTCAGCCGTTCGTAGCCCCATCTGCTAAAAGGGGAAAGGGACTGGCATTACAGAGTTGTGACGAATCCATCGGGTGACATTTGTATTGACAGATGGCATTGCTGTTGATGGACATTCAAATAGTAGCAAACCCACGACCCTCCCCTTTAATTATGCCTCTAAATCCAAGCAAATCAAGCTGAATGGAAAGTTGAATGGAAAAATTAGGTGAAATCATTTTCTCTTGTAATCCTCTTGCTTGTTTCTGATCAGAGTTGTTTCAGATTCTTCGTTTTTAAAAAATGAGATACCTGTGCTGAAATCATTCCTCCTTCTTTGGTCACATCAACTTGAGAAATGAGTGAGTGCAGATGAGTCCAGGGCTCTCCTAAACTCACATGCTGGTATCCTCTCTTAGTACATGCCTTTATGAAAAATGGAAAATAAAAAGGCTTCTTTCTTTTCTTTCTTATTGTTTTATTTAGGCTAAGTTTAGGGACTACAAGAATCTGATAACAGACATGATAGAAAACACATGCATTGCTAATCCATCACATCTTCGCTCTGTACTCCTTTCTGACAAGTACAGAGCGAGGACTTCATCAGCAGGGTAATGATGATTATCTTCAAAAGGATCGCTTCCTTTGTCTTTCAACATGCAAAGAGAAAAACTTTTATGTCAACTTAATGGAGTTGAAGACAACTCTTTGTCTTCCTTTCCATTCTTTTTGCTCCTTTAAAGCTTGCATATCTCATTATACACATGTATAACATGTATATATACATGTATAAATATGTGTGCACATATACACGTATATGCAACTATATAATACTTATAATAAAGTAATGTGGATATAAACATACACATATGTGCATATGTATTATATGCATATGCATTTATCTATCTATCTATCTATCTATCATCTGTCTATAATCTTCTAGAACTACTACTCAGTATAATTCAAGGTGTCAGAGAGAATTCTAGAATTTTAGACCTAGCAGCTACTAATGGCTTCTTTGTTTCTTGCTAAATACCTTTTTCAGAATTTTCTCTAAAGCATCCCACTGGTAGGTGTGAACCCTACTTTGTTCACAGACATCTTGACAAATGACTGTTAAGAGAGTGTCATGGAATTTCTGTCTTAATTTCTCTTTGTTTGAAGAAATATGTTGGATCCGAACTATGCACGGAAGGATGCAAGACAGACATACATTTTTCTACTGCCAGAGAGTCACTTGCATGCTCTCAGTTTAACTTTCGGAGTTCAGGGGAGGAAATAGAAGCACCTGAGACTTTCAGGTGTGTGACTAATATATAATACTCAGAACCCCAATGTTTCAACCCAGTGCTGTTGGCAACGATTGTTTTTTCCTTTAAAAGATTTTTTCCCTTATAATTTTGCTAGCGGTAGAAATTAAGTATATTTTCCAAACTAAAAATACATGTAGCTGATGACAACTATCAATATGGATTTTTAATTAATCTTTATCCTACATGTCATCAAAAGGATGCCGCAGTAGAAAGTTGAGCTTGTTAGTTATGTGAGCCCGTGATCTCCCATTCCTCCATACAATAACACATCCTGAACATCCCAGCCACCCATGCAATAACACTTCTTGAGCATTTGCTCTGAGGACAAATCTGCCAGGCTCGAGAATGACCTTACCTAATGATGAAGACCTAGTCCCAGCCCGAAGACATTTATGGGTTCCTGGACACTAATACAGACAACTGTAGAATGGGCCATAGTTCAGAGTTATTGCAAAATTGTGTTCCTCTAGAAGATGGCGGGGTCTTTCAGGCAGATTACTTAACTAGTGGTGATCCCACAATTTCTTTTTTTTTTTTAAGGTTTATTTATTTATGCATAAAGGAACTGGGATATAGGCCAGAGGTGCGGGGGGTGAGAGGATTCACCAGAGACAGAGCGGGGAGCAGAACAGGCAGATTGACTGAAATATACAGCTGAGGGGAGTAGCGGGCGAGGCAGGAGAGGTCTGCTGCGCCATGTGGGAAGCTCCCTGGCTGGGGATCGAACTCGCTGCAGACAGCTCATAGGCTGAGACTTAACCCGTTGTGCCACCAGGGAGGCCCAGGTTCCCATGATTTCTGATTGGTTTAAGATTCCATTGTTGGGAGAGCTGAAAGTGTAATTAAGTCTCCATTTGGAGATGTGGGTCTTAGCATAGGTGACTCCATTTTGGGTTAGTTTTATTGTTTTTCAAATATTAGAACTGGGTTTCAAGTCTAGAGCATTGAGTGAACGGTCATTCATTTCTAAATGGTCTTGGTGGACCAGGCATCGTTTTAAGGACTTTGTGAAAATGGTCTCATTTAATTGTAATTAAATGTGGGGGAAGAAACAGAGGATCAGACAGGTTCAGTGCTCACTGGAAGTGACATGACTAGTAAATCCTGATTGCAGGGACTGTCATTTGAAGTCAGAACCTGGCTTTTCAAAGTCCATGCTCGCGCTCTTAGTCACCAAGCCTCAGGGCGGCAGGGGAAGAGAGTGACCCCTTGGTGAACGTGGAGGAAAAGACACGGCTGAGTGCGCTCAGCACATTAAGTCTTCTCAGCCTCCCCGGGGTCTTGGTTGACTGGGCACTGGGCACTGAACTTTTCAGGTTCTGACATCCAGAGACCAGTTCTACCTCCGTGTTCGGTTTGGACACTCCTCTCCTTGACTCCTTGGCCCTGCTCTGTCTTGGCGCCGAGTAAACATCGCGGCCATCGACACTTCTCTGAATGCAGAGAAGAGCTGTTTTTCATCAGGTCACTGTGGGCCAACTTCCCATCAAAGCCTCATAAACCCTTTTATGAGACCCATAAAATGCTGCCTACTCCTGTTACGGGAGAAGACCCAAGTCATGCTGCTTTCATTTCTTCATGTCCACACATCGGTCTCCTTGGAAACCCAAAAGCAGGCCACAACCAAATAGTAAAGTGGTTTTTTCGTTCCCGTGGTGGTTCCTTTGCCAGTCCTTCCATCCCTGGGATGCAGGGCAGGGTGCACACCCTTGAGAGCCATTCTGGGTGGCTGCAAAGATGGCAGGGAGGCATGTCTTCCACTCAGGGTTTGGAAGAGTGTAGGCTACAGAGTGGATTCTGTTTTCTCCCCATGGATATTTAGAGAGAAGAACATTCACTGACAGTCTCGCATGGCTTCTCTACTGCAGTTGAGCGTATGATCTGTTTGCATCCATGTTCCTGGTGTGGGTTGTGTTTGCCAGAAGGAAAGATACCACCTAGTGAATTAGGTTCATGATGCTGCCTAATCTTCCAGGGTAATACCTCATGGCCTCACATAATGCTTCATCATCTCTGCCTTGTCATAGAAAACCAGCCAATTTTAGAATTCAGGAATGGAAATACAGTTAGAAGGTAACTTTCAGGCGACCTCATTCTCCAATTAGTAAGTATTTGCATCTCACTCTTAAGTTCTCACAGAACAAACATTTCACCTATGTCTTTATCTACATGTCAACTTTTGCACCTGGTGTGTGTATAGAGACAGTGCAAAGCTCTTTAATAAAGGAATCACTATTGTACAGGTATCAGCTAGTAGATGCTAGGTTATGCTGTGGTGACAAGCACAGCACTGGAGGTTTATTTTTCATTCTTCCTTAAGTTTGTCTCAATTTGGTTGTTCTACACCATCTGTACTTCAAGATTTAGACTAATGGATCAGTTTCTATGTGGAGTTATCCCAGTCACTTGGCAGAAGGAAAAGAGGACAGTAATGGGAACCGCATGCTAATGAGAAAGTTTCTGCTTGAGAATGAGACACCTCGCTTATTCTGAAATGAAGACCAGGTCTGACTTCAGGCCTGATATTATAAATTTCCCATATACTATTTCTTAATCTCCTCTATGTTTTATTTGAGTTTAATATTTATTAGAAATTGATGCTCCTGAGATATAGTTTAAGGACACAATATTTCATTGTAATCCCAAATAGGCACAACTAATATGAAATCTTCAATAGCAGATATTTTTTTGGCACTTGAGGGTGAAGCTAGTGACAAGACAACAAATCCATATTGATGACTCAGGATAGAAAAGTGTCCTTCAGGTTATACTTTGTGCTCAGCTCCCAATCTCACACATCTACAGTTCTGCCTAGGAAGGATCAATACCCAGGACACTGGTGCCTCTGCAACCCAATGATCAATCATCAAAGACAACTGATGTTGTTGCCTAAGTTTGTAGCTACTAAGATAAAGCAAAAACATAATGCATCTTAGGGAGATTTTCAATGAAAAGTAATTGAAACAATCACAGAAAATTGAAGGCACTTTATAGTTCCTATAGGAATGTTGGCAGGTAAAAGGACTTCATATCCAGGGATGTTTTTATTCTACTTCTTAGATTATTCCATGTGAGACACCATTCCTACAAGTAAATGACCTGCAGAAAAGTTATAAAATGAGGTTTAAAGAGTAGGCTAATAGACTAGAAAGATAAAGATAAAAGCAAAGTTGAAAATAAAGTTATGGGAGATAAATAAAAGTATTCTAAAAGGAACTGCATTGGGGGCTTACGTCAAATTTAAGGACTGGGGAGGGAGAAATTAACATTTACTTGTCATGTTTGCAGAACATCACACTGCATGCTTTTCTCAGAGAGAGTTCTGCAATCAGCGAGTCAGGACAAGAGTTACTTCTGTACCCTTCAATATCAGATAATGATTAAATGTAGTGATACAGGTTGGACATTTGTCATGTGCTAGATCAGTGCTTCTCATTCAACACCGTTATTTTGCTCTTAGGAGACACTGTTGGTTATGACATCTGGGGAACAAAGTTGGAGAGAGGGTTGTGCTAACTGGGGAGGAATTTACGGGACCAACACCAGGGATGCTGGTGTACAAGCACCCACAATGCACAGGGCACCTCCACTGCGGTTACGTGGCCACAGAGTCACATGTGCTGAGATCGCTAGATAGATTACAGGGGTTTGGATATAAGATATTAGAAAGCAAATTAAATTAACTCATTTTATCCTCCCAACTCACTATGAGTCCGTCGTATGGTTGTTTACCTTTTACAGATGAGAAAACTGAAGCAGAGTATTAAGTCACTTACCAAGACGGTAGTGCTCGAGAGAGGTAGAGCTGTGCTTGGAGATAGGCCAGTGGGCTCCAGCCTGTGCATTCACTACCCCTGTGGGTTCCCCCTAACATGTCAGCTTTGTCAGAGTAGGGACTCTGTATTCACTCCTTTTTTCCACTGAAACTTTATATTTTGTAAAGATTTATTTATTCATGCATACAAGAGCTGGGGTGTAGGCCAGAGGTGTGGTGTGGTGAGAGGATTCACCAGAGTCAGAGTGGGAAGCAGAACAGGCAGATCCACCAAAATCCACTGCTGAGGGAGCAGCAGGCGAGGCAGGAGAGATCTGCTGCACCATGTGGGTCAGCTCCCTGGCCGGGGATCGAACTCGTGATACAGTGGCTGCGGATAGCTTCATAGTGCTGAGAATTAACCCACTGTACCACCAGGAGGCCCACCCACTGAAACTTGAGCACAGTGTCCATGATAGTACTTTTAAAATACTTGCGGAGTGAATGAGCCAAGGAAGGAGTTCGCCTCACGGATTACTGGGTGGGTAATAATTAGTTAGGAAAATTGCTCCCACTTTGGGTCTTAAAGGATTCATTATAAAATATTGTTCTATAGATTCCACTTTAAAATAAAAAGATTTCTACCAAATAGACATCCTTTCTTTAACCATAATACACTGAGTTTGATCAGTATGAACCTCTGGTCAACATGAGGTGAAGTGATCATTCACTCATGATAGTTATTGAGTATTCATTGTGTGTTTTGTGGTGGGAAGAATTTCTGAGCTCCCCCTTCTTCCCATCTACCCCAGCCAAAGAGCCTCTGCCCCACTCTCTGGCGTCTGTGAATGTGGTGAGCTGGCTTGTGCTGTCAGGCGTGGCTGACCTTAGGACAGGGCCACAGTCCAGGTGGGTGCAGTGTTTTCCCTTGAGTCCTTAAAAGCAGAGACTTTTCTCTTGCTGGTGGTGGATGAAGAAGTCAGAGATCCAAAGCCTGAGGGGATTACGATGTGTCATGGCTGGCATTAGGAAGAAGGGGCTACAAGAGAAGAGGTGAAGGTGGGCATAAGGAGTGGGGGAGGCACCGGCTGTCTGACAGCAAGGAAAAGCCACAGCCTCACAATCTAAGGAACTGAGTCCTGCCAGTGGCAAGAGTGAGACAGGATGAGCTTGAGTGTGGACTCATTCCTAGACCTCAGACAGGTCCCAGTTCTGCCAGCGCCTTGACGTCAGTCTCGTGATGTCCTGAACGAAAGTCGTGGGTTATGACCCTACAGGGTGTGAGCTAATACACAGCGTTATTATGGTAACTAAGTTTGTGGTAACTGCGTTTATGGACCACATGTTCTAATGGAGGACATATGGTGTGTTGTTGCCTCATGAGTAGCTTTTGATTAACTGAATTGATGACTCTTCAGTTATTTATTTCCTTGGTTATTGCGAATGACACATAATTTTTACTTTGTGCAGGCATTGTTAGAATGTCTTACATGTATTTAGTTATTTAACCTTCACAACCCTCTTGTGTAGTATGTCATGATCATTCTCTCCATTTTAAGTGAGGGCCCAGACCCAGAGAGGTAATACCTTGACAGGGGTTGCGGAGCTAACACATTTAGAGATGAACTTTCATTCCAGGTGGTCTGGATTTAGAGCCTGGCCTACTAACAACTGTGCTCAGTGGCTTATCAGCTGTGATAAGTGCCATACAGGAAGAAACTTGGGTATCTTGTGAGGCAAGGAACCTAGTCTGGCGCATCAAGCATCAGGGACACTTTGTGTAAAGATTGGTTAAACATTGAGGGATCAATAGTGATTAAGAAAAGAGCCTAAAAAAATATTCCAAAGGACAACCTTAAGGAATTCTAGTAAAAATCTTAAGAAACTTCCTTTTCTATTAGTCTGTGGATGCTAAATAAAGGGGTTGTTTTCATTAAAATTTAATCTTGGGAGAGTTTATGAAATCCGAAACTCTGGTTATCCCAGATTAGAGGCTGCTAAATAGAGACTACGCTACTGGTTTTATATCCACATAAGGAAAGGGAAAGCAAAAATTAAAAATATCAGAAACTTCTTTGTTCCCCTAACACTGGAGTGAAAACTGTCACCCATTGGTCAAATCCAGCCCACTCAAAGCTTTTGTAAATAAAGTTTTATTGGAACACAGCTGCATGCCTTTGTTTACATGTCACCTACTGCTTCCCCTCTCCAAGAGCAGAGTGAAGTAGTTGTGACAGTGACATTATGCTCTGTAAAGTCTAAATATTTGCTGGCTGGACATCTTTAGAAAGTGTTTGTTGACCTTTGCGACTGAACAAAGCTTCCAATACTGAAAAATAATATGTTTTGTAAATCACGTATTACAGTATTAATTTTTTTTCTAGGAATGATGTCCTGACCTATTTTGTTGGCTTTGAGAAATAGAACCAGGCAGCTTGGGCCTCATTTGCACAGAGATTACCACTGTGACTTTGACCTGACACCTGATAGGCAACACCCCTACTTTGCTGAATAAAGGGAATGCTGTTTTGGAAGCAGACTAATCTGGCTGTGTATTTATCCATAACTGAAAATGCTTAAATCATTCTAGGAGGTTTAACTTCTGCCAGAGTTCCCACGACAAACAAACCGACATTTTTAACGCAGTGTGCAAACAAACCTAAACGAGATCTATAATTAGTAGTTACCACATTCAGATTTCAGCACTAATTAGAGGAAATACATCAAGGTGTGACCGGAGTTCAGTGCGAGTGTTTGTCTCAAAGCACATATTTTCGTTCGTGAGCTTTCAGGGAATGATTTAAACCCTTCACACTGTTTAGATCCTCTTAGTGAATCACAGTCTTAGGGTTCTGAATCCCTTAAAGTGTGAATCTCAAGATTTTTACCATGAGGACGTTATGATAGCATTGACTATCGACAGCTGGTGGACATAGAGGCCATCGTTAAATCTTTGTATTGAATTACTAGATACAGACACATACATATCGTATGTCCAGACCAGTGTATTCTCAAAAATTAAACATCTGTGTATTTTGACCAAGGAAAAGAAAGTCAACAGGAGCCTCTCCGTTCCCTTTTGAATGAAAGCCCAATGCAAGGCTAATCCTTATCCTCGCTTACACTATGTGAGTTTTGCCTGGTACTATTTACTCTTTTCCTCAACTTGATGTCTACGAGTGTCCATGTTGTTCCACACAGTGACTTGTTCATTCTCATGGCTAGAAGTTATTTCATTGAGTAGATATATAGTTTTTATTTATTTTACTGTTGAGGGACCTTTGGTTGATTTCCATATTGAGGCTATTCTGGATATTGCTCCAGTGAAGATTGTGGTACATGCCTTCTGTTGAAAAAAAAAAAATATATATATATAGTTATCTATTTTTTTTTTTTTTTGCACAGTGGACATGTTACATGGATTTGTTGAGTCTTACAAAATGAGTGATTGTCCTTTAATATAGTATTTCTTGAAGAGTCGAAGAAACTAATTCGTTTGAAATTATTCTCAACAATGAATGAGAGAAATCATTGTCATGGAACCATTACCCCATTATAGTATAAGAGCGTTGTTGGTTTTCTTCAGGATCCTTTGATGGCTGTGTGTCTCTTCTCTAGTATTCTCGACAAATTGGCAGTTAGCTTCAGTTTATTTATCTCTAGATCATGGAGACTTACTTCCTGAAGAGGAAGCTACTTCAGTTCTCACAAAGCTCTCGTATTTATAAAGTTATTTCTTATATAAAATACAACTTCATCTACCCCTTGATATGAGTTCTACTTTCAAAACTCATGTAGGTTTGAACTTCTTTCTTTTTCTGCATGGTATCTTTGTAGGTATTGACAGATAATAATTGTATCTTGCAAAAAGCAATTAATTCCTCTTTTTTTTTTTATTAGTAATTGTTTCTAGATTCGTCACCTTCATGTAATATTACATTTACACAGTCAAGATGGTTACCATCACTTTTAAGTGTTGATAATCATTAAAAAAAAGTCTGAGAGACTGGAAAACAGATGCATATATAATTTAAAAATATTATCTCTGTGTACTGGGAAGATTGACAATTTAAATATTTTTTCACTTATTTTTTTTCCTGGGAATTCTACAATGAACTTAGTAGCTTGAAAAAATGAAGTAAATCACTAACAATGTGGCACCCAGAGTGAGCAGATTTCCACAATCGATGTGGACTCACTGATGAGCGTGCAGACAGAACACAGCTATTGTCTCTCTTCTTCTGAACCTCATTTTTCTATAAATTTAGGTTATGTTGGTTATTTTTTGAAAACACAGTTAATTATATAATATTATATAATATATGGTTTAAGCAGCATCTTTCCCTTATTTATTCAGCAATTATTTATTAAACATCTGTCCACAAATAACAAGCACATTTCAGTCTCTGCTCTTTCAGAGCATGCAGTGGTGAGGGAAGTAGATTTGAAATTGCCCAGGTTGAAACTTCTGATACTACCTGCAATACCCAGGACCACATCACACCTAACCCCTTTTAGATACTTGTTTCATGGGGCCCTGAGCCCTGGAATGAAGACACCCAAGGCTTCTAGAGAACAGCACAGCACATGGACAACATGAGGCAGGAGTGTGGCATGATGAACCTGGAGGAGGGTGAGGGAGATGGGGATGACTGGAGTTGAGAGAGGAGGCTGAAGGGCAGACCAAAGACCCATTTTTTTTTAAAGATTTATTTATTTATACATACAAGCTGGGGTACAGGCCACAGGCACAGGGTGGCGAGAGGGTTCACCAGAGACAGAGCGGGGAACAGATCAGGCAGATTGACGGAAATACACTGCTGAGGGGAGCAGCAGGTGAGGCAGGAAAGGACTGTTGCGCCATGTGGGAGTCTCCCCAGCCGGGTGTCGAACTTGCGTGGCCGCTGCTGACAGCTCCACAGTGCAGCGCTTAACCGCTGTGCCACCAGGGAGGCAGAGACCCATTTTTTAAAGGCTTCCTGAAAGGAAGCAGAGAAATCAGTGAATTCAGCAGAGAATCAGTGAAATCATTAAACAGGGAAGTGACAAGATCAGATTGGGTGTTTCCAGGAACTCACAGTGGCTCCCTACCACCCCACTGTGCAGTCCGTTTCACAGGATTATGTATTTATCCTTGCAATTTAGATAGAAATTTCATGGTTGAAGAAATAGCATGTTTGCAGTCCATATATAGTCAATCTTTGATGGCCATGGCGAAAACTAATGAAACAACATTTTTTTTTTTCCTAAACCAGATTTCAAAATTTTCATCTTTCCTGGCTCCTTCATAGACATTAACTTCAGGTTTCAAATATTTATTTAATTTGACTGGTGTTGGTGGATTTACTATCTTTGAAAACCAAGTGTGACATAACTTTATTTCATATTAATGATACTGTCTGCGCTTGGTTTCTGGGGACTTTTGGATACTATTTGGAATATAAAGACGATCTTCTGGAAGTAGAACGAGACCTTCACAGCTGTGCTTGTGTTAAGTGGTTTCAGTCCAAAAATAATCATGCTCTTGTATTACCATAGGGCACGGGGCTGTCTTTTGTTCAATGTTGATTTGGATCAGTAAAATTTAGTATGCCAAGTTTGTCATCAAATCCTTGGAACTCAAGAGAGAGAATGGAGTTTGAGGTTAGCTTTGCAGAAACAGAACTTTTTATTAATATTGGAAAATAGCCACATGGACTCAAGGAAGAGTGGGAAAGCTGTACTCTGTCTCTTTTGGTTTGAAACAACATGCAACCTCTTGCTAAGTGCTTTCCTCCGAAGATCTGAAAATCCGCAGTGGTGGGCTGCCTGGAGACTAGTACTGGAGGGAGGAGGAATAATTAATGGTGTTTTTCCGCCAAAAAATGTCCAACGCTTCCCTGGCAGTCACATTTGCTCATGCTCTTTGGTGTTCATCAAATCCAGTTCTTTCACATCAGTTAAATTGTCCAGGTGATAAGCACAGAACTTGTTCTAGCCAAGACTCTGGGTCTATGTTTTCCTATTTGACTTGGCTGGCCTGGGTTTCCTCAGCAGGCTGTTGTGAGAGTGAGTAAAGGAGAGATTATGCAGTCACAGAAAACTGTGTTTAAAAAATTACCTCCCACTTTGAATCCTGTTCGACCTTTCTATGTACTAAGTTATGGAAGCCTGAAATGGGAGAACCATGAACTACCACGCATTGCCCTGAAAAATTCATGCTGGCTTTCTTACAATGATTCTGTTACTCAGTGTTAATGGTCTGAATTGCATGTCTTCCTTTCTCTCCACCCCCAAAGCTTTGAAGTCCTTACCCCTACTATTTCAGAATATGACCTTTTTGGAAATATCATTTTTAGAATTGTAATTAGTTAGGAGGAGGTCATACTGGAGTAGGGTCGCCCGTTATCCAGTATGGTTATGTCCTTATAAGAAGGGGAAATTTGGACACAGATGAACAAAAGGAAAACTCCGTGGGACGAGTAGACATGTGCTGTCACAATCAAGGGAAAAGCTGCAAGGGAGGCCTGACACAGACTCTTCCCTAGTGTCTTGAGAGGGAGCCTGGATCCTGGACTTGGAGGCTCCAGAACTGTGAGACAACACATCTCTGTTGTCTAAGCCACTTAGTTTGTGATATCTTTGTTATGGCCAACAAAGTAAACTCATACATTTTTGTTCTTTTTGTCTGTCTTTGTTTGTCTCTCTCTCTCACTTTATTTCATGAGCATACCCATTGAGTTGAAGGTCAGCTAGACTTCTTGGTACCTTTAGCTGAAGAGCAGACTGACCTTTCTTTTGAGATTACTCTGTCTTGACCTGTTCTATGAAAAAGCCAAAAAAATGAAAATTGCAAAATCTGGTTTAGGAAACAAATATTGTTTCATTAGTTTTCTCCGTTATTGTTAAAGATGCAATTTCTTTGACCATGAAATTTCCATCTAAATTGCTAACGATAATTTATATGGATGGAAATTGTTAAATTCCATCTAAATTGCTAAATATCTAAATTGCTAAATACATGATCCTATGAAACTGACTGCACAGTGGGGTGGTAGGGAGCCATAGTGAGTTTCTGGATACACCTAAGCTGACCTTGTCACTTCCCTGCTTAATGATTTCATTGATTCTCTGCTGAATTTGGGGGACCTTTTAGGAAGCCTTTAAGAAACGGGTCTCTGGTCTGCTCGTCAGCTCCTCACTCAACTCGTCATCCCCATCTCCCTCACCCTCCTCCAGTTCCACCAAACCACACTCCTCTCTTAGGACATGTTGTCCATGTGCTGTTCTGTTCTCTAGAAGCCTTGGGTGTCTTCATTCCAAGGCTCAGGTTCCCATGAAACAAGTATCTGAAATGGATTGGGTGCTGGTGTGATGTGGTCATGGGTGTTGCAGCTACTATCATAGGTTTTAACCTAGGGTGGTTTACAAATCCACCTCCCTCATCACTGCACACTCCTTAAGAGCAGAGACTGATGTTTGTTCTTTGGTCAATAGGTGTTTAATAAATGATTGTCAAATGAATAAGAGAATGATTTTAGGAGATTTTTGTTGACCCTTTCTCACATGATATCATTATTTGCCAAAAACCCCACATTGATTAATGGATACTTTAACAATTCTGAGACTAACACCCAGACTTTTTATTGACCAGCTTTGTCCAGTTGGTCCTAGATGCCTGAGTCAGAAATTACCTACCCTCCAAAGTTCAACAGTAGGTCACACTGGTAGATTTGTCCCCATGTTAGGCTAGAGGAGCCATGTTAAAAAGACTTTTTTGCATATCCTAAAATTATTTCTACTGGACAAACTGGTGTCATAATTCATTTTTCATATATAAGTCCTTTATCCTAAAATCTAGAAATAAAATTTGCCAACTTGGAATGTTAGAACTATTTTAGAAGTGACTTTAGAACTATCAATGTAATTTAGGATGAGGTTCACCATGCTTTTGTTGGAAGAAGTCAGATAACCAACTTTAAGTCTTCCAAAACTCTCTCTGTGGTGTACTCAGCAGATGCATTTGAATAGTAACCATATGCAGCTCTTCGTGTAGAAGGTACAAAAGTGACTTTTGAACCAGGGAGTGCCTCTGTCTGTCTGCGGTAATGAATACTTATAAAGTGACAGTACAGTAAGAGGAATATTAGCTCATCAATAATACATTATTTGGAATTTACTATATGTGCTTCCACTTTGCTATACCTTGTAGATAGTCATGGATAAGATAAAATAGCCTCTACTCTCAGGATATTTTCATTGTGGGAGAGGAATGTGTGCTCCAGAAGGGAGGTAAGGTAAATGCAAAAGAAGCTATTGAAATCAGATGTGAATAAAATGACTCGAATGCTGGGCAAATCCCTGTGAGCAAACAGGAGCACAAACACATACAGATAAATCCTTACAAAAGAAGTAGTTGTTTCACGCAGGGCAAATCAGTAAAATCCTGGTCTAAATCCAGGACAATAATGGTATCAAATGAAGTTCTTATACCTGTATCCTGGCAAAGTGTTCATATTCTTTGCCATTTCTCTTTTTGCCATCCCATTCCATGCCTTCTTCTCCTGCAGCCCACCTTTGCCATCTGGGAACAGTACCATTTATGCTTGTAAATTTAGAAAGGCGCAGGCAACAAGTAAAATATTATTAGAAAATTTCGGAGTGCATTCGCACCAGAGCCCAATTATTCCCATTTCACTCTGTAGTGAGAAGTGAGTCATCAACATGAGGAAAAGCATTGCTTCTATTACCAGTGGTCGGTGGAGCGGAGGGGTGTTCATTTGTTCAGGGTGTGGTTCTAGACTGCTGTACCTGAGTGTGCTTCTTTAATGAAAATGTCCAGTGTTAAGTCCTGTAGAAATAGGATTTGGGAAAACAAAACCAAAACACTAAACTAGAAGAAAATCTGTTTCTTCCAAGATTCTCTAGGTGCCTTGGAGATGTTTTCCATTAATGGCCCATCCGACAAGGAGTCACACGCAGAACTGGGAACCAAACAGGGAACTTGAAGTTCTCTTTCTCATTTGTGTTGCGCCACAAATTTCTGTGCTGTTATGGATAAAACATGTTTTTAACCAAACATTTTTATCATCTGTAGAAGCACCTGGATGATCATTAGATGGACAATTTCTGGGAAAAAAATCAGCACAATTTGATAAAGAGTGTCATGGTGGGGAATGAGACAGAGAAGTGATTTTAAAATTTCTATTTTTTGAGCTTGAGAGAATGGTGTTATTAAATTATTTTTGGAATAGGAACAGATTTGTGGGTAAAGATAAACAGTTTGTATGTTTTTCATACTACGTTTAGTAAGATTTTTGGAGGTATGTGCCTAGAGTTTGTAGGAGAATAAACCCATTGCTTGGATAGAAATAGTCACATAGACTCCCTTTGAAATCTTGGAAATGGATGAGATTGCCCATGGATCAAAATTAGTAAGAAAAAAAAAATGGAAAGAGAGCCAAAGAGAGAACTCTAGAAAAAGCTGAGAATTAAATGATGGGTAGACAAATAGAACACTGAGATGTTACCTGAGTAACCAAAAATCAAAGTTTATACTAGGTGACACAGCGTCCAGCAGGAAAAAAAAAATAAGCGTTTTCATTAAAAATGCTATCCCAGACCTCCCTTCCCTTGATTATATCTGTCAATGTCAACCAGAAAAATGAAATGCGTTGATATTAGGAGCAGAAAAGCAAACCTCTGCGACCATTGCTTAAAACATGTTTCCAATCTTGTTGTTTAGCTAATAGAAAGCATTTGTGTTGAGAACGAGGCAAGTGATATCACATTCCTCCATAGTATTGACGTTTGGTAAATGCTAGATTTTATTAGAAAAATAAGAGAAAGAGATTTCGGTATGAGTAAGGCATGTTCTAGAATTAGTAAAAGTATGGAAGCCAGAATGCACTAATTAGTAGTCTTTGACCAGTGACGCCAGCTTTCTGGTTTTGTGTGATGATGGAAATGATTGTCACAGTTTTATTTACTTAGAGGGAGACGTATGGAGTGAGTCCCATGACAAATGCACATCCAAGAGTTATTTCCAGGCAGGAGAAAGGAAATACCTGCTACATGAATCTTGATTTGGAACATAATCAGAACTGGCCAATTTCTATATTTATTTGTAAACATTTCTTTTGTTGACATTTAAGTGCACTTCAAATGCAAGCTTATAAAAGGTTTAGTGTTTTGGGCAGGGGAAATGCATAAAGAACATATTGCCATTTTGGAATGTGAATGAAGAAACAAAAAATACATTAGACTGTCCACTTCCTTGCTTTGTTTCAAGAAAGAGGAAACAACTGAGCATTAGCTTTATTCTTTGCGAGACCTCCCAGGGATTTGTGCATCATCCAAGCAGATGTCAGTGCTGTTCATGGTTCCAAGCTCGAAACGTGATTGTCTTCCTCATGCTGCCTCCCTTGCTTTTAGACGAAGTGAGTCACTAGTGTAGACTGAGACTGGTATGGAAGAGAGAAAGAATATGGAGAGAATTTTATCTCTGCTTTGTGCATGACAAAGCCAAACTTCTCCAGAAATGCGCTATCATCACAGCTCACTCACTTCCTGGCTTAGCCACTTTCCTACTCATACATTCCATTGAAACATGCCAGGCTGTCTATGGGCTTCCCAACAGGGGTGCAATGAAGATGCTATTGTATCCACCTGGTTCATAGCTCTCTTGTTCAGCTCTCTTGGTTTCCATGAAACTATTCTCTCGTGGTTCTGTTCTTCTATGACAGCTCCCTCTTTTCCGTTCTCCAACTTTGCATATGTATTTGTGAGCAACAGTGCAAGACTTGGTTAATTGTTTTTCACATCCATTTAATTTCTGCATTTCAAATTATTCATTTTTTCTTTAATCATTGAAGAGGAAAAACATCCTCCATCTGATTTTGAAATAAGTGTTTCACTGAGATTTGCTAAACCTTGATCAAAATTGTTATTTAGGCAAGGATTAAAGTCAAAGTTTTCTTTGCATTTTTGTTGATTTGTTTCTGTTAGTTCAGCGCCATGTCTGTTTGCTGCTAAAGGGTGTAGTGATATGTCTGTGTAGAGTTTGTCTGTGGTCAGAACCGATGTGGAGCATAATGCAGTCTCTCTTGTCTCTGGGCTCGTGTGGATTTACATGATTTTGTACCCAGCCCCCTGCACCTGTTTTCATGGGACTGATTTTGTGTATGTGACAGATCCATGCCCAGAGGGTGCTGCAGAAAAGAAGAGGGACTTCTGGCAACTGCGGGAAATCGACAATCTTTAGAGAAACCATTGATCTTCTAATCATAATTACAATGAGCTACTTATTTTTATTATTTCCTTTGAAAGTATTGACTGATATCAGTCAATACTGATCTATGGATATATGGATAGCTTCTTACACTGGGGATTCCTCATGTGCTATGCTGTGTTATCAATCGTGACACCATCCCTTACATCCTTCTTGTATTCTTCTCTTGGTCAGGGGCTAGAATATAGGAACATACATTTCCCAGCATATTCTGCTATATGTTTCTGGTTTGCCCTCATCTTGTACATGACATTGCCTGGAAGGGAGGAAGGTAGGAGTGAACGGAGCATTGTACTTCTTTAGTCAGTGGCAGGTAGCAACTGAACTGCCCCAGAGGCAAGCTGCAGCATCAGCAGTGGCCTTGAGAAACACTTTCAGAATCACCTGCCTCGAGGCTTCAGGAAAAGTGACCCCTTGATGTTGGTTGCTTGGAGTATTTGACCTGGTTGAATTTTGGTGATTCTCAGGTGAACCTGAGAGCTAGTCAGCACCCTCTGATTTTGGTTCCTTCGGACCTTCCAACACGATTATTGACACCAACTTCTAGGAATGCAACCCTTTCCGGCATGAAATATCTCTATCGACTGCTGTTTCATTTTCTAAGCCTGACTAATACACCCTGGGTCCTGGTACTGCCACGTTATTTCGAAATCTAAGGTGAACATGATTTGCTATTGCTGATGACTCATATGAGGCCTTGAGGTGGTTGGAAACACTATTTGAGTGACAACATCAGGTGGCTATACTGAGATAATCTCCCCACCCAATGTGGCATCACATTCCTTGACTCAAACCTTTGAAAATTCATGTTTTCTTGTGAGTTCCGGTTCCCACATTCCAGAGGCATTTCCCTTTCCTATAGAGAACAACCTTTTGCAGGCCTTGTTGAGACTCTTTCCTACAAACGTGCAGGAATTCCAGGGTGAATACAATTGAAATAGCACCTTAGACCTCTGTTAGACATGTGTCATCAGCATATTGAATAAACGTGTTTTTTGGCCTGTATTTTGGTCTTTGTCTGTGTTTTTGCTTCATCTTAGATAAAACACAACCTGATAGGTGCATACAATTTAAATTTAGAAAGCAGAATGTCCAGTGCAAATTGTTAATCAAAACTCTGAACATGGCTAATGTTGGGGTACCCCCTCAGCAGCGTGGTGCCTGGGCCCCTCGGCTTCACCTGGTATTCGTTTTATTTCCTGTGGCTCTGCCTCGGGTCACTTCTCCTTCCATTTCTGCTTCCATTTTATCTGTTGCCTGGTTTATGCAGATTTGTCCTGTTAATCCACCTGCAAATCAATTGATCCACCACATATTCCTTGATTTTGGTTGGAAAACACTGTTAAATTTGACCAGTGGGGGCCTGCCTGGTGCCTCAGTGGTTAAGTGCTGCACTGTGGAGCTGTCCGCAGCGGCGACGCGAGTTCGACACCCGGCCGGGGAGATTCCCACATGGGGCGGCAGACCTCTCCTGCCTCGCCCGCTGCTCCCCTCGGCAGTGTATTTCCGTCCATCTGCCTGTTCTGCTCCCCACTCTGTCTCCGGTGAACCCTCTCGCTGCCCCATGCCTCTGGCCTGTACCCCAGCTTATATGCATAAATAAATAAATATTTAAAAAAATTAAAAAAAGAAATTTGACCAGGGGTAAGGCGAATCGGGAGATTCACTGAGCCCCTTCACGCTCAGAGGGCTGGAGGACCTTGCTGATGGCTTCTCAGCTGGTCGGCAGCAGCCCTAGGATTAGAATCTCGGGGAATGTCCTTCTGAAATGGGTGTTCTTCTCCCACCAGAGCCCGGGCCAGTGTCCACTCTCCTTGACCACAATGCCCATTGTCACAACTGATCTCATTGTCACAGCAACGAGAGGTGGTCGTGTGACTGAGATCTAGCTAAGGGTAGCACAAGTGAAGTTTGGGCTTTGCCATGTAAAATATCACAAGGGAGGGAGGGAAAGGCCTCAAAATGGGGGAGAAAAGAGCACAAGGGACTATGGTGATGGTTTACGGGTGAATCGGTGGTGGGTAGTCTATGGGGAATACACAGTAATGTAAAAGATATGAATAAAAATTTAAAAAAAGAAAAAAAAAAGAAAAACTATGAGTGGGTCAGGAAAAAAAATATCACCCATGCCATTCTCTGTGATGTTTTTCTTCCTGCTGGCTGTGTGCAGAGATGCCTGGCCACCCTGCTGGAGAGAATGGTGCAGCCAGCAGGATGGTAGAAGCTGGGGTTGCTGAGGCAGCTCTTGGAAAGTAGGTGACAGGCCTTGGGCTTCAAGGGAGGGATAAAGAAACTGAAATTTGAGTGGCAAGTGATAAAGAAGCTGGCACAACCCTACGTCACCCCAGATCTGCAGTGATCATTACTACCTTGGGGCTCAGTTCGTCTTCCCCTTCCTATCCTCCTGCTCTCCCGCACACCTGCCCCACTGGGACGCGTTCTGGCAGGGCTAGACTAATCTGCCAGATTTGTCTTTCTTTGGGCTAGACCCTTCTTTGGGTCTTGCTTGCTTCTGTTTTGCTTCTGTTTTAACTGGTTAATTTCTGCTCTCATCTGCCTGCTTTGTGTATTTAGAAATGATACTTCTGTCTCTAGAAGAGAATTCTAGTAGCATTCAGTTTCCCCCTCAGAAGTTCAGTCAGCTAACAGATGAGTCCATGTTGGAACAATCATCTCCCTGGACTCGCCTAGAGATCCTCGGTGTTTCCATGCTACTGATCTTTGATTCAGAACTCCCGTTTGCTTCAGATAGATTGTTGAACCAAACTCAGAGAGAAAATTAATGCCCACAGGCTCTCTGGAAGTCAGCAAAACTTATTTTTGAGCCTCTCATATATTCTTCAACAACATTCACGAGGTTAGCATCATTAAAAAGAAAATTCAGATTATCCGTCTTCCTATGTATTTTTAAATGCACTTTAACTAAATAGAGTCTGATGCTACAACTGGTTCTCATTATGCACTAATTACTTGCTAAATTTGATTCAGAAGAACAAAGAAATTTTGAGTTACTCAAGGACAAAATGTCTCCAATCCTCAAAAATATACATTTTTAACATTCCTTCTACTCAAAAATAGCTAACACATATTTCTTCGTGTTTGAGGGGAAAATATCCCAGGCTAAGGAATTTGTTCCAAGTGTTGTTAAAGGAAAGAATTTGTGCTTCAATTTGGTGACTTAAAATAGCAGAAGGTTAGAATAAGGCTATCTCCTTGGGTCTAAGTCATCTTCACTTAATAGTATTTTTTAGTGTGATTTTGACTTTCCTAAAGTGTCATGACTCTTAATCCTCTATTAACATTGAATTTTTTAAATTTTATTTTATTTTTACCAAATATTTATGGAAAACTTTGTATGCTTCTTCTCTGAAAATTGCACTATCATAAGCATATTGGAAGTTCTGGCGTGTCCTTCTGTAAAGACAGTCTCCCCATTCCTTGGCCAAATTCTGTTTTATTTAAAAGAAAAAAAAAACTTTCTTCTTAAATATGTTGAGCTGCTTCTGTGTTTTTGTATATTTTCCCCAGAAATTCTTTCTATAAAAACACACTTCTTCTGCTTGTTCTGTTGCTTACTTCACTTGTTTCTTTCAAAGTAAGTCCTAGAACATCCATGAGATTCTAATGCTTGAATTCCTGTCATTTCAAGTATTTGTCATTCACTTCTTTATCTGGCATAGTGCAATAGTACTACTTATGTATTTAAAACTTGATTACAGAAGAAAACAAGGTGATGGGAACGTGTAAAACTTCTATTTTTCTTTCTGACATATATTATGTGTGACATTTCGCAACTTGTTTTGGATTTTTTTGTTGACATTTGACCTGTTTGGATGAGACTGTAACAGAATCAATCTGGGGTAGCAGCATTTAATAGGAAAAAGGCTTATTGATAATGATGTACTCTTCAAGACCCAGAGAATCTAGTTATGACCTAGAAATGCTTTCTTAAGGTAAGTCTGCTATAATTATATGTATTTGTTGTCTTCCCTTGAGGGCAAGAGCTCTGCCACCTCTCCAACCTTCATATCCATACAGTTCGTACAGTGACTGAAGGAGATAGTAGATATTTAGTTAGTGGGAGATGGAACTTGATATTTTCATTGAGAAAGAAGTCTGTCATTCTAGCTCACCTGGTGAATTTTTTTTTAAGATTAATTTATTTATGCATACAAGAACTGGGGTGTAGGCCAGAGGTGTGTATGTGCGGTGGTGGTGGTGGGGGCGGTGGGCGATGAGAGGATTCACCAGAGACAGAGTGAGGAGCAGAACAGTCAGATAGATGGAAACACACTGCTGAGGGGAGCAGCGGGCAAGGCAGGGGAGGTCTGCTGCGCCATGTGGGAAGCTCCCTGGCTGGGGGTCAAACTTGTGCTGCAGTGGCTGCCAATAGCTTCATAGTGCTGAGACTTAACCTGTTGAGCCACCAGAGAGGCCCACATGGTACATCTTCACATGCATGTTCTATGTTTTGGGAACATGGATCTCTGTCAAATCCCCAGCTCATGATAAGGCAAGGCATTTTCCATGACTACCACCGTATACCTGAAACTGATGTAACGTCACTTCTATCTAAATTAAAAAAATAAAATCAATTAAATATGTTAATGAGAAATTTTCATTAGTTGAAACTAATATTGCTAATCTATAAATATCTAAACTATTCTAATTTTCAATTTTCACAGGTCCCCCTTTATTCATGGATGGCTATGTTTTAGTAGAAACTAGTGGATGACTTATTGCTTGCACTTACTGGTATAAGTTTGAAAACTACTTGATATGAAAGTATCATTTTAACCACATTTAACCATTTTCTTCTCTCATTCATCATACTCACAAATGGTTCTATTGTTTTTATCCTTCAAAACGGAATGTGGAAACTTATCCATAAAAATAAAAGCTGTCCATTATGAAATAAGTCAGTCTTGGGGATATGATGTAAAGCATAGGGACTATAGTTAGAAAATACTGTATTGTATATTTGAAAGTTGCTTAAAAAAGTAGATCTGAAAAGTTTTCATCACAAGAAAAACATAGGTAATCATGTATGTGATGGCTGTTAACTAGGCTTATTGTGGTGCTCATTTCACAATACATGCAAATACCAAATCACTACATTATATGTCTGAAACTAATATAATGTTATAGTTAATTACATCTAAGTTAAAATAATTTATTAAAAATTAATGTTAAAAAATTAGTATTAATGACACTAACATTAATACAGACTAGTTAACTGATTAGTTAATATTGTTAAGGAAAAAATTACTTAGGATATCGAAGCTCTATAAGGCAGGATTTTTTTCACCACTATCATGATAGATATTGGGGCCACTGCAACAGGGTTTTACTGTAGGGAGGAGAGATTGGACTTAATGCAGAATAGGACAAGAAAATGTGAGATTTTTATAGCCAAGGAACACGGTGGGGCTGGGTGGATGAAAAAAATACTAATAGGTGACATCAGAAGGAAAGGGGGATCGTGGCTAATCCAAACTAACAAAATGTTTCTGAGCAAGCCCAGGGTTATCAGAGATGACCTGGAAGATGGTGAAAGATGAGGAAGAACCCGATTAGAGATGGAGGATAATAAGATGTTGAGAATGGGGGATTCTGCTGAACTGATACAGCAGGATTCTTGCTAAAACTGTACAAAGCAGAGATGAAGGAAGTCCAAAATTTTAGCCTACTTGCAAAGAGCGTTCAGAAGAAGCTGAGTGGAGTTTGGTGAAGGAGAGGACCTTTGACAATATAGTCTTTATAAACCAATTTCACTAAAAACATTTGCAACAGTCATACCATACTGGTAATGGTAATTAATGATGAAGTCATATTCATTGAACACATGTGAACTTTAGTGGAGAAAACTGGTTTTGTATTGAAAATACATAAGCCATAAAATATTAAAACACTAATCTCAGTATGTATTTTTTAAAGTCTTTAAAATTTAATTTTTTTAAACATTTCTGATTGTTTTTATTATTATTTTTTATTTAATTTATATCCTTTTCATTATTGTGTATCCCCGTAGGTTTCCCACCACCGATTCACCCGTGAACCAACAACATAGTCCCTTGTGCTCTTTTCTCCTCTATTTTTTATTGTTATTTATATCTTTTACATTAATTTTTAAATTGTTTTGCTTTTGGGGGGAACCTCCATGTTGTTTCCATAGAGACTGCATCAGTTCACATTCTCCCAAACAGTATTTGAAGATGCCTTTTTTTCTGCATCCTCTATTTGAAAAGCATAAGATGAATCTTTTGATTACATTAGGTAGTGTCATATTAGCAATTGTTTAGCTTCAGAATTTCTGCTAAAGTCAGCAACTCATGAAAGTAACAAGAGAGACGATAATAAACTTATAGATAGGTGCCAATGCCTTAAAAATACTATCATTAAAAGCACTGTTGGAATTCTTTCACTTTTGTCAATTCAGCTTTTTAAAATACAGAAATATGTAATTTAGCCAAGATGAGACTAATTTTACTGTTTGCATTTTTGAAGGCATGGCCTCCTGTGCCCCATTCAGGAGCCCAAATGTTGTCACTTGGCCAAACTCAACAGTTTAATAGCGACTCATAGCTGTCAGATACCTGGGAAGATCAGACTCTAAGGCATCACTTGAAAGTGTCCATTCTCTCTTCCAAGCCTGCACCTTCCTATTTTAAGGCTTATGTCCTTATAGCTCTTTCCTTTCCTGAACGTCTTTCATATCTCCCAAGTGGCCTGAAATAGTGTAGTCCTCTTCAGGAATCAGGAAAAAAGAGGAGTTAAATGAATAGAGCAAGGGAAAAGCTGTTCTCCCTGGTATGTGGATGACTTTCCAGCTCATACCAGTTTGTTCCTATGGTGTTTTCAGATGGGAGACAAGTCTGCTCCTGTCCTGCTGGGTGCTACAGATCCACTCGGCTGAGAGTCCTGAAGGTGCAGAATGGACAGAATTAAAGAAAGAATGGACACTTTCAAGTGATGCCTTGGAGTTTGATCTCCCCAGGTATCTGACAGCTGTGAGTCAATATTAAGCTGTTGAGTTTGGCCAGCGCGACTGCTGTTGTGGCTTGCAAGGAGCAGCTGGAATATCAATAATCATTATCCAGGGGCACACATTCGTTACCAGTGAGGCACTGCCAAAGCCATCATTTTAATCAATTTACATCTTTCTCGTTAAATGTAATTAACATAATTTGGGATCTTCTTCTGAAACAAGATATAGGAGACCTGACTATATTTTACCAATATTTTATTTTTCTCTGACTATATATGATATGTTTCTAATAACTTTGTATGTGCCTGACACATTCATTTTTATTCATAAAACTCACATATAATGGAATTCTGATATTCTAGTACTGCAGTATTTAAGGTCAGGAATCACTGACCACAAAAATTTATGAATGAGATACTTACTGAAACATTCATTAGTAAAATACAAAAATTAAAGTATGAAAAGTAAATATGCAACAGTAGAGAAATAATACAGTCCATGTGGAAGATTCATTTAAAGTGAATATCACAGATTTATTGAAACGTTAGTCATTAAAATTATGTTTTCAAAGACTTTTTAATGACATGTAAAGAACACATAATTTTTTTTTTGTTGTTGAGTTAATATTGATTTACAGCACTGTAAATCATCTAGGGGAACAGATTTATACTTCTTCAGGTGTATGCTATCACACTGTACCTACTACCAAAGCCCCTCCATAAGACCTCCTACCCCTTTCCTCCACAGTCCCTACTTCCCCACTAATATCCTTAATTCTGCAGTCAAACTTCTGGGTTTGTTTGGGTTTAGTTTTGTTTGTTCCTTGGTTTTGTTTCTTTATATTCCACATTTGGGTAAAATCATCTGATATTTGTCTTTCTCATTCTGACTTATTTTGCTTCGCATCATCCCCTCCAGTTCCATCTGTCTTGTTGCCTTTGGCAAGATTTCATCTTTTTTATAGCTGAGTAGTATTCCATTGAGTTTATGTACCACATCATCTCTATCCATCTGGCGTTGGATGTTTAGGTTGCTTCCATAACATGGCTATTAAAATAGTGCTTCTTCGAACATAGGAGTGAATATATACCCTTGAATCAGTGTTTTTGAAATATATACATAATTTAAATGAAAATTGAGGTATCAGAACTATTTCTACAGTTTAAACTTGACTATAAATTACAGAGAAAAAAGGAAGATGATGTGAGCAATCGGTTCTGCTGGGGGTGATTTTATATATATTTTTCCTGTTTTTACTTGCAAATTAAATTTTTTGCAATTAGGAAAAATGTCCCCTAAAATTAATTTTGTCTACAAGAGCAACTGGTTTGACTAAATTTAACTTAAAAACAAAATGCTAAGTTAAATTAAATCATCCTCTTTGGAAGTAAGTTCTTTGATGGAAAAATTTGTTTTTTCCTCTTTCTCTGTCAAGATCATTTATTTTAGACAATACTTTTATCTTGTGCTTAGAAATGGCACTGCCTCCTCCTTTCTTTATACCTTAAAGTCTGAATCTTTTTGACTGCTTTCCAAGGCCTTCCACAATTTTGCTCCATCAAATATTATTCCCCCTTACTCTGCTTGTCTAGATGTCAACATGCATTGAAATCATCCTGAAAACTTCATATTTGCTCATAAAACACACAAATACACACACACTTGGACTGTCTGCTCTCCAGTATGAGAGATAACAAACATATCATTCATTCATTCAGAAAATATTTGAGTTTCTACTACAAACCAGGTGATGTTCTAGGTTCTGGGGATACAGAATTTAAAAGGGTAAGTATTCCTTTCCAGTGGATGTTTTCATCTAGAGAAAAAAATGGCTTAACAAGAAGGCTGTAAGGAATGAGCTGAATAGACTCCTATACAATTCATTGTCCAGTCCTTAAATTTCATTTTGGCACCAGAATTCTGTCTATTGAGTCAAATTAATCTGGTCCCTTGGAAGAAGGAAAACTACCTGATTTCTACCTTGAGTTACTCCCTCTCCCTTTATTTTTGTGGAACAACTGTATCAAATGTACCATTGTTTGTGCTGTGAAGCAAATGCTATTGAAGACAATTTTCCTTTATGCCATTCTCTTCCACCTTGTATAGTTTATATGCCTTGCCTTCATTTCTTTTTTCTGTAAGGAATTTAGGTTTCTTCCTCCTCTAACCTCTGATGAGGTTAAAGATAGGATCCTATCTATCCTGTTTCCCTTTTCACTCTGCCAGGAAGCTCCGCATCATGTTTTTCATTTGCCTTGATAGCTACAAATATTGGCATACTTAAATTAGCATCATTTTCAGAGGTTGATTTCCATTTATAATTATATTGGTTTCATTTATTGCTTGTAACTTCTTGTAAGGAACCCCAGTCCTTGTGGAAAGAGAAGAGGACAAATGTAAAGGGTGCTAGTCAGATACCTGGATGAGGTACTAGGAGTGGTAGCAGCCATTGACTCTCAGCCGGGTTCCTCTTTGATAATTACCCTCAGTCAAAAAAGAACCTCCTTTCCAAGTTTACATCCCTGTCCTTGGAGCAATCTGCATCTAAAATCTGGTTAATTGAAATAAGGGAAGATAATGTTGATGGCCACTTAAGGTCAAATACATCACAGGTCAGTTTATTCCTTTCCCCAACTCTGCATCTCTTACCCTTACAGAAGATGTCCCCTAGCGAATTCACCAGTACCTCTCATTTATGCAAATTTCAGTCCCAGAGTTTGTTTCCCAGGAAATCCTCCCTACAATAATTAGATTACTATAAAGTGAAAATGGCACTGTCCCCTCCTGATTACCATAGAAACCCATTAGTGGGTCAGTAATCTTGCTGCCCCAACCCCATATGTCACTACATTCTTGGGGACTCCATGACTTAGAGTTAGACCCATACTTCTCAGCACTTAATTCTTGATTGACTTCTCTTGTTCACTGTTGATTCAGAAGGCTATAGCCATACAATTGTACTTGACATCCTTTCTCACTGATCCCCATCTTCTTCATGTGTTCACAGTAAGCTTTCAAGTATGAGAGGCTTTGGCAATGCCTTTGGCGAGGGGAAAGGATACTCATCGCTGTTGTGCTACTTGCTCACTTTTCAGCTTGTATCACTACTTGTGCAGAGAATAGACTCAGATTGTTTGGCCACATGACAGTCTTCTGGTCTTATGTGGCAAAGTTCTAGTCCGTATTCGTGGTACTGCTGGAGAATCGTGGTATGTCTCATGCCTGTAATTACAATCAAAGTTGTTTGGTTTGTCAGACTTCTGAGACAGAGTACCATTGAGCTTGGTGACTTAAAATATCAGGATTTTCAATCTCATGCTTCTGAGCATCCAAAAGTACAACATTAAAGAGTGGGCAGAGTCAGATTCTCTGAGAGATCTCAGAGATCTTGGCAGGGATCATTCTGTGCTACTTCTTAGCTTCTACTGATTGGGGCAATCCATGGACTCATTGGTTTGTATGCCTGTCACTTCAGTATCTTCCTCCTTCATCCCATGGCTTTTTCCTGATGTGCATCTGTTCAAATTTACCTCTTTTTAAACATCTGTAACATTCAATCAAGACCCACCCTAATCCAGTATAACCTCAAATTCATCACATCTTAAAAATCCTCCTTACCTATAAAGATAATATTTATAGGTGCCGGGAGTTTGGTTTTGTATGTACTTTTTAAATACACAATTGAACCCGCAGCAAAGGTGTTCTTGCTCTCCTCTTAGCTTCCAACAGAACCAATATGACGATGCTGCCATAATATTGAGTGTCTTCAGTTGAGTTAAATTACTTTTGTTGTTTGGCTGCAATGTTCTTTCACACCTTGGAAAAGTTTCCCGTGCATTTCATTAAATACCAGCTGAGCTCCTGCAGGCATTAGTGTGTCCTGCCTGTTTGTCTGATGCCCTCCTCACCCCTGTCCTTACCTGTGTCTGCCTCTCCTATGCCTAAGATATGAAGGGTGCAATATTTGACAAAATTCTCTGATATCTTCTCACTTCTAGTACCTTCTGTTTCACACCTTTTAAAAATCCTTTTATCTCATCGGATTTTCATGTTTTGTGTATCAATCTTTAGAATCATATAAAGTGATGAGAGCTATTCTGATGCCTCCTTATTTTTTTTAATTTCTAACTAACTTATGAAAGGAAATAAACATGGTATATTAATTCAGGAAGATGTTGAGAGATATTTTAAAAAGTATGTAGAGGAAGGGCTCCATGGACAAATCAGTTTAGGAAATATTATGTACTAAATCTACTCTTCCAGATTTGCAAGGTCTTTAGAATATTTAGTTTTATGAGCATTCCCACAAGCAAACAAAAGCAAACTAACAAAACATGTTTTGCTTGGTTTAAGTCAGCATTTCCCAAATGTGTGTCCCAAATCACAAAATACACTGAGGAAAGTCACGTAATGGAACTTTTTTATAACCTCTGTCTGGGGACCAAAATGAAATTGTCATTATCTTGGTATGTCTCTCCATACAGACTTTTCTAGATGAGTGTATGACCCACATTTATTAGAGTCAATAATGAGAAACCCAAATAATAACACCAGTTTCAACATCTATATTTTTGCATAGATGTTGAAAATACCCAGTATCACATTGCCTGAATTCAAATTTATTTTCTTGTTTCTAAGCTCTCTTAGCTCAGTTGCCCATATATAAGATGACTCTAATGACAATAATGACAACTTGTGGCATGATTATTGAGATGTAAGATGTGGAGCTATGTTCTCAGCTCACAACTCAGTCTTGAGTTGGAGACCCTCTACGCACGTGCATGAGTGCAAGCGAGCTTATGCTGAAATGATATTGAGTGGTGGATACCTCCACTATGTTTCCATCTTGGAATTTGCTTTTTGCCTTTGGAAAGGGCATCATATTGACAGTCAGGTTATCATAATTCCGGGACTACTTATATGTAAGGTCTTGGGAAATCAATTCTTTTTGTAAGGGGAACAGTGAGGAACAATTTCCAACCCAGTAGGTGGTACTTTTAGCCAACTCCATGGTAGAAAGTGGAGCTCTTTGATTCCACCCTGTTTCCCTGAGTGGGGTTACTGGAAACAGGGGACAGAACTGAACCACCATGTTTACCTTAGAAAGACTGAACACAGGAGCCATTTTCTCGCTCTCTGTTTTTGGCTTCCCCTTGAAGCCTGGTCTCCACTTAGTTGATGCAGTTGACTGGTAGGAAAGACATTATCTGGTCATGTGACAACCAATCTTTTTTTTTTCTTTTCTCTCTTTAACTCTCCTTTTTCTTACTCCCTATGTAAAATATATCCCTTTAAAATATTTGAAGGAAATAGAGAGCGACCCACCTGTGACTTACCTGTGTTAAGGCTTTTAAACATCAACATGGTGATCTCAAGCCCTAGTTCTCAACAGCCTGGCTCAGGGAGTCGGGCGGTAGACCAGATACCTCTACCTTCTGTTGTGGAGTTGGCTTAGAGGGTCCCCCGATGGCTCTGGGTTACTTCTCACTGTTCCTCTGACACTTTCATTACCTGTAAAATGTATACAAGATGCAAAAGATCTCCTTTACACTGAAACTTTGAAAATCTACTTAAAAAAATATCCAACAGCTGGTTTCCAGGATAATAGGCATTTTGTTGTCATGAATAAGCAATTTTTTATTTTTGCATAATGCATAATACTTCCCCATATTGCAGTAGTTTTTACTTTCTGCTAGTTGTTGACCCAACTGCTTGGAATTTTAGAGAGTCACATTGACATGATTTGATAGGATGCCTATAAATTATTAAAAAAAAACACATTGAAATGTTAGAGATACATTTAGGGCATAGTCATAGACAACCTTCATGTCACTGGGAATTCAGATATCAGGTAGCCCAGTGTAGAGTTAAGGGCATTGACCTGGCTTCATAAAGCGTACATAATTATCTGAGGTCTACTAGAAGGATTGGCCCAATCCCTCTGTGCCTTAGTGCTGTCAATTGTAAAATGTATCATCTATCTTCCTAGCTTTATTGTAAGATAATAGGTACAGAGCAGTTATAAAACAATGACCATTGTGTGCCAGGCTCTCAATATGCATGTGCTCTTTTTATTGCCAGGTAATACAATATTTTTCCAGATAAGAAAACTGAGACTCAGAGATTAAAATGCCTGACCTGGAAGTCACAGAAATAATTAATTATAGAGCTGTGACGGGATTCAGGTTTTGAGCCTGATTATCCCTCCCTTTCCTCAACATTCACATTCCAGCAAGCGGTTGTAGAGCCAACCCTAGTTGCTTCAGTGAAACAATTTGATTACTCCCTCAAATGCTCTAAATCACTTTGGCTTACTTCTCAAAGTAGATTAATTTTCTGAAGCAAAATCCTTTGCTTCAGATTTTCTGGGAGATGATATCATGTGAAGTTTATATGAAGATGAATTACAATAAAATTTAATTCACTTCTCAAGAAATTGTTTATTATATAAGAAAAAATATTTTAAAAGTTTAGCTTAGACTTTATTAGGGGAAAATTTGTTCTCCTCCTTTTTGTTTTTCAAGAGGAGATTCTTTGCCTGACTTCAGCATGGACACATTTATTCATCCAACAATATTTATTTAAAACCTGCTAGATTCCAGACACTGTGTTAGATGAAGAACAGAGAGTTCTGAATAAGACAACTCTGTTTTCATGGCGTTAATATTATAATCTACAAGTCAGAAAACTATGGTCCCAGTTCAAATTTGGCCTGCTACCTGCTTTGGAAAATAAAATGTTATTGAAATATAGTCATGTTCACTCATTTATGTTTTGACTGTGACTCCTTTCTTTTTATAATGGTAGAGCTGAGAGGTTACATCAGAGACCCTGTAGAACGCAAAGCCTAACTTACTCTCTTGCACTTTACAGAAAGTATTTGTCCACCATGTGTAATAAGATAACCTACTTAGTAAACAAGGAGGCAAACAAATAACTAAGATTATTTTAGATACTTTGAATAAAATGAAACAGGATTATATAACCAATACTCCAGAGAAAATCTTTTGTGTTTGTAATTATGAAATGTCTTTCCAAAGTGCTGACATTTGAACTAGACCAGGACAACCAGAAGGGTTGATTCATGTCAAGAAGTGGGTGACACAGTGTTCTGGGAGCACAGACAGCAAGGCAAAGGACTAATCAAGAACTTCCCACTGAATGTTGTGAGCAGGACAAGGGCACTGGAAACAATTGGGAGAACAGGAAGGAGCTGAATCCCATGGGCCTCCATTTGAGAAAGAATGACATTTGACCTGGGATCTGTGGGGGACAGGAAGCTGATATGTCATCATGCAAGAGCTCCCCCCTCTTCTACAGCTCCCACAAGGGGGTACAGCACCCTCTTCTTTTTCTTTGTCTATGAAAGTCTGTATATTTCCTTGCCACTGGTTGGTTTTGGTTGGAAATTGTAGCTTTTAAGGCCATGATGGACCTTGGCCCATTCTGCAAGTAGTTTTATCAGTAATGAAGTCACACTGTGTTCAACTTTGATTTGGCTTATTGTGTGTTCCTAACTGATTGCAACCCAGTGAGGAAAGAGAAAGGATTCATTAGCAGCCTCATGGCCAAATTTCTTCAGTTAAGTGTAATAGTTTTGATATTATAACATAGAGGCTGGTGCAAATTTTCATGAATAAAATAAACTATAATTTACACAGAGCATAAATGAGCCAGCTGGGCAATATAGACCATAATATCATATCCTAAAATGCAAATGAAATCTTCTTGTGATCTGCATTTTTAAACTGTAATTGTCTGTGTAAGTCAGGGGCAAATGAGCAAAAAACAATTAAAGTGCAGAATACTGTGTAGATAACCACAGCTATTCTAAAAAAAAGGGATCCCTGTTAAAAATTGGAAAACAATAGATGAAGGTTGGTGAAGTTGCAGGAATTATTCAAGCATTTCTCCTGAGAATGCTTATGTCCACCTTGCTGATAGTGTACTTACAATGGTTTTGCTTTCATCCAAAGCACTGCTAAGTTGTTTTATTCGTATACTCATATAATCATTGTGATACCCCTATTATTACTACTACTACTACTGCTACTACTACTACTAAATATTGGCATCAATATTATTGAAACTCTACTTACACAATAAGTTTTAGTGGCAGAGTTAGGGTGCTGGCCAAGCTAATTCTAGAGTTCATGCTTTTAAGACATGGGCTTCAGTCATGTCGGGGCCATTTTGGAGCATGCTGTGTGTTCGCAAAAGGGTTTGGGTTTTGCAGTCATAGGAGTCTAGATTCCAACTCAAGATCTGTTTTTTTTTTTTTTTATTAAGATTTATTTATTTATACATACAAGCTGGGGTACTGGCCAGAGGTGTGGGGCGGTGAGAGGGTTCACCAGAGACAGAGTGGGGAGCAGAACAGGCAGATCGACGAAACACACTGCTGAGGGAGCAGCGGGAGAGGCAGGAGAGGTCTGCCACGCCATGTGGGAATCTCCCTGGCCGAGCATCGAACTCTCACTGCTGCTGACAGCTCCACAGCACAGTGCTTAACTGCTGCGCCACCAGGGAGGCCCAAGATCTGTTTCTTGTAGGCTGTGATTTACAACATCTTGTTTACCCATTTCTCTATCTATCATCTATTTTCAAATATCCTTGTTTATTTTTTCACAATATAGGATTTCTCCCTTAGTTGTAGTAACTGTAGTTTTCCCACCACTAAAATCCCCACACACCTCCACTGCACTCCCCTGCACTCTCTTACAACCCCCCATCTCTCTACTCTCCCCCTCTTCTATCCCACTTCCCATTCCCTCGTTAGAATCTCAGATCTTTCAAGGGTCAGTTTTATAGTTTTGTCTTTGTCTGATCCTTTGTTTGGTTTTTCTAGATTCCGCATGTAAGTGAAACCATCAGGTATTTAGCTTTCTCCTTCTGGCTCACTTCATTTAGAATAATCCCCTCCAGCTTCATCCATGTTGCCACAAATGGCATGAGTTTATCTTTTTGATTGCTGAGTAGTATTCCATTGTGCTATGTACCACATCTTCTTCATTCACTCATCTGTTAGCCGGCATTTGGGTGGTTTCCGTGTCTTGTCTATTCTAAATAGAAATGCTATAAGCAGAGGAGTGCATATTTCCTTTCAAATTATTCTTTTTGTGCTCTTTGAATAGATATGTAGGAGTAGACTTGCTGGGAATGTCTCATTTACTTAGCTCTGCAATCCTCTTTCCTTTAAGTCATGGATAAAATACAGCTCTCACAGGATTATTGGGAGAATTAAAAGAGCTGAGACGAAAAGAATAAGTCCTGCACTTTCCCCAGGACAGGCTCGCTGAGAGGAGCAGAACTGCAGCAGTAGAGTGAACTGCACTCAGGCTTGTGCCGTGTTAACAGTTGCCTTGTCAAACTTTCTTTGAACACGCAATATGTAACTGAGACATTCCTTAAAAACAAAAACGGAAATTCTATTATTTTGCAAACACAAGATCGGAGACCTCATACAGATTAGTTTATTACAGCTCCGATGCCCATGTGCACTTGGAGAGGGACAGGCTGATGTGGCCTCGAGTCACAGACACAGAAGAGTGGTTGACACACAGGCACACATCCAAAGACATAGAGAACCCAAACCAGAAGCCAGGAGCAGTATGCAACTGTGCTGTGAGTAGTTTTTCCTGTAGCATGGAGCCATATTTTCCTCAGTGAATACTTTTGTAAGCTTAGGTAGTGCCAAAGAAAGAAACCCAGTTGATTCTACACACACAGACACACACATACACACACATATATTTTAAAGTTTTTTTTTTATTTATGCATATAAGAGCTTGGGTGGAGACCAGAGGTGCAGGGGGTGAGAGGATTCACCAGAGACAGAGTGGTGAGCAGAACAGGCAGGTCCTGGGCCCCCCTGGTGGCACAGCGGTTAAGCGCTGTGCTGTGGAGCTGTCAGCAGCGGTGACGCGAGTTCGACGCCCGGCCAGGGAGAATCCCACATGGCGCGGCAGACCTCTCCTGCCTTGCCTGCTGCTCCCCTCAGCAGTATATTTCTGATCTGCCTGTTCTGCTACCCGCTCTGTCTCTGGTGAACCCTCTCGCTGCCCCACGCCTCTGGCCTGTACCCCAGCTTGTATATATAAATAAAAAAAAATAAATCTTTAAAAAAAAAAAAAAGAGCAGGCAGATCCACCAAAATACACTGCTAAGGGGAACAGTAGGTGAGACAGGAGAGGTCTGCTGTGCCGTGTGGGTTAGTTCCCTGACCGGGGATCGAACTCAAGCTGTAGTGGCTGCCATTAGCTTCATAGGCTGAGACTTTAACCCCTGAACCCCAATTGATTATATTTAACACTTTGTGTGCCGGTGCCCTTTAAATTTACCAGCCCTTGGGGCCGGCCATTTTCTGTGCCACTGCATGAATGGTATAAGCATTCAATAAAACACACACAACTCCTGAACTAATGGATATTAAAAAAACTGTAACATCTCTCATAAAACACCTTACACTTTCACCAAAACAATGTGTAAAGCTTCTAGACTGAGTATGATCAAAGAAATAGCTCCTAACAGTTCCAAATAAATCCACCATGGCGTGAAAAACCGGAGACTAGATGAACACTTATTAATACATGAGTGGCCACCTGACACTGGTGACAAAAACACGTACTAATACGTGAGCGGACCACAAATTGTTAAGACAAGAAACTCACAGCCCTTGAATCCTAGTATTATTGGAAGTCACTTCCTGTGCTTGAAATATGATCAGTTGAACAACAGCATCAAAAACGTAGGCTAAGGGCCTTCCTGGTGGCGCAGCGGTTAAGCGCTGCGCTGTGGAGCTGTTGGCAGCAGCGACGTGAGTTCGACGCCCGGCCGGGGAGAATCCCACATGGTGCAGCAGACCTCTCCTGCCTCGCCCGCTGTTCCCCTCAGCAGTGTATTTCTGATCTGCCTGTTCTGCTCCCCACTCTGTCTCTGGTGAACCCTCTCGCCGCCCCACACCTCTGACCTGTACCCCAGCTTGTATGTATAAATAAAAAATAAATCTTTAAAAACAACAACAACAACAACAACAAAAAAAAAGTAGACTAAGATGGGATCTGTTTTTGCTTGGATGTTTCACCTGTTATATTCAGGTACCAGGTACATTCAAGATCAAAATTCATTTCCTCATGATACAATTTTCTTTTACTCTGAGAAAGTTTTATGCCAGCTATCATTCATTCAGCACTGTTACATGTTAGGTGATTCCTTTTGTATTTTTATAGCATATTTTTTCAGAGGCAGTTAAAATGAATGGAATTAGAACATATGTTACAGTTCTGTCTCTGTCCTCCTCCCTCTGAAAACACCACCACCACCAGTAAACATTTGGAGCTATATCATTCATGGAGAGAGCATTAGAACGTCAAAGACTATTCGTTCTGTTTTCTTAGCATTCCAATCTCTTGCCCATTTGCTCAAAACTTCTGTTGATTCACTGGAAAAAAATGATCTAAGCCAGCCATTTGTCAGTAATTGAAATACTTGTTAACCAGATGCTGATCTGTGATAAAGGAAAACTATGATCTATAAAATTTTTTTCTTGTGTCCAAATAGATGACAATTCTTGGTTCTAAGTTAGGTGCAGGCCTTGATTTGGGGAAAAAAAAATATAACAATGTAAGACCAAAATTTTATACCCAAACTTAATTTCATTTGGCAAATTCTGTCATTTGGAGAAAAAGGAGTGGTAGCTATCGAAACTTCGTTGACTTGATCCTCATTGTGACTTGGCATCTGTGGTGTCTACCTGGACCCTTTTTTTTTTTCAATTTGGGAAAAAAATGGTGCGTTGTTTGGAAGAAAAAAGGGATAACAGTAAAACCACCTGTGCTACTGAAATGAAAATGATACATTTTTACGTCTATTTTTAAAACCATACAAATGGAAAAACACATGGCTAATTTTATTCATTCACCCTGGAAATGTTAATAGAGAATCTGAGTATAAAAGTACATACTGCTGTTCACCTGGACTAAGCTGGGGGCTGAGCTTATAAAGAAGATATTGCATAGCTCAGACCATTTGGGGCATCTGACAGCCCCGGAGATTCTGTTTCTAAAACAAATACTTTGATGGCAGAAGGGATTTTAGACTACGAGCAAGAACGAGGCCACTGGTGAACTTGTAAAAGCTGTTAGGGGTGTCTGGTGGACAGCTGGGAGTTGTGACTGCCCAGATGCTCCTTTCCTCCTTTGATTTCCCGCAGAAGAACTTCTCTTGCCCATTGTGCAAAATCTTGCTGGAACTGTCAGTCAGGATGTCACCTTTTTCCTGGCATGGCACCCACGTTTCTAGCTAATATCCGAGCTCACCTAGATCACAGAAAGGTGTATATTGTGCCATATGACCCCAGTATTCAGGCCATGGGCAGGTGCCTGAGGGAATTTCCATATTTCCTACCGTACGCATCCATGCTCCATTAGAGAAGGTTCTACCCTCCTCTGGGATTCTGTGGAATACTGCTAATTGTCAGTGCTCCCTTTTCACTGTCTTAATTCAATATCACTTTGATAAGCTAGATTTACTTTCTTTTTCATGCAACCAGAGAAGCCTTACAGATTTTTAAAATTTACTTAACTATATAAGCATAGCACATTAAAAAAAAAAGCACAACTCTATTCTTTTACATATTCATAGTAATACTGCTACTGAAATAATAATATAGTTATATAAATTTTCATCCCTCACTTCTTGGATGCATTTTAGGATCTTTCTTGCATTCTTAGTACAGTGGACTTGAGTGATGGACCTGAACCATACTGAGTTTTCAGGTGTTTGGAGAGTGGTTAGATCCAGTCTGAAGCCTACCATAGGGGAGCTGATCAGGTTGCCTTCAAGTGTTGTTTGAGAAATAGTCACATAGAAATAGTCACATAAATTTATTTTATTTTGTTGAAACTGACAGATACAAAATGCTTTCTTTTACACCTGGCCCTTCATTAAATTCATTAAGTTGTTTAATAACGATGCTATTGATTTTCCAAAATTAGATATATTACCACTTCGATTTGTGTTTCTTCTCATACTTGAGCATAAGATACTGACCTATAAATCCCCAGGTGAAAGAATTTCATTTAAGTGGAATTTGGTAAATGGTTACTATATATATATTTCAGGACTCCAATTCATTTCTGGACAGATCATATAAAAATTCTAAGTCATGTTTATTGGCCAGGTGGACTTGGGTGAAGAGTGAAATTGGCTCCGGAGAACTTTTGTCCCCTTCATTTCACATTTGGGTCCTTTTTATCCCTTCCTCACTATATGTGAGTCAGAGTTCATGGGTGCATGAATTTCTTCTTATCAAGGGGAAAGAGATGTGACAGCTGAAGATGCCGAGAGAAATTGCTTCTCCTTCCCAACCAAAAAACAGTGGTAGAGTTTGAGGTATAATGATCCCTGCAGAGACTGCATTTTGGAAAGGAAGGAGGCATTTACCTGGAGTAGCAAACTCCTAACTTATTTCCCAGTTTAATTGAGAAATAATTGACATGCAACACTTGAAAACTTGAAGGAATACAGCATGAAAGCTGGATTTACATTTATTGTGAAATTATTACCAGTTTGGTTCAGCTAACAGCCATCTTCTCGAGAAACAGTAAAAAGATGAGGGGGAAGAAAAGAAAAAAATTTCTTGTGATGAGAACTGTTAGGATTTACTTTCTTAACAACTTTCTTGTATCTCCGACAGCAGTTTTAGCAGCAGTTATCATGCTGGACATCCCATCTGTGGTGGTATTTTATCTTAGAACTGAAAGTTTGTACCTTTTGACAAATTCCCAAACTTTGATATTTATGGGGCACTTTGTTTTTTTTGCCAGGATCCTAATTTTGCTGTGAATTAGGTCCCTGTGTTATGGATGCCAAAATTCTTTATGTTATGGATGAGAAAATTTTTTATATGATGGACGAAAAAATTTAAGCAAAATTGACCGAATTCCCCCAAATGGGAAACCCAGGACTTTATATATAGAATATAATCTTGACTTCTGGCTCTAGAACCTATGACACTCTTCACATTTGCTGCATTGCCTTTCTAAATGCCTTTGAAACTCAGAAGAGTTCAGCCCAACTTCTCAGCAGTACAAATCTCCACTCTCCTTCCATTCATCGCTGTCAACCATTCCCTTTCACATTTCAACTCATTTTATCGGTGAAAAGAAAGTAGACTCCTATTTTGGAGACTTTTACCTAACACTGCCTTACCTCCTTTTAGGATTTAGCTTTTTTTAAGATGAGAGAACATGAACACATTTACTTGTACCAAGTTTGGTACAAGTCATCAAAGTAACAAAATCCACAGAGGAGATAAGAGATACAAATATCAAGTTCCAATTTCAGTGACTCATAGAATCTCAAGATTGGAAAAAATCTTAAGTCATCAAGTTCAATCTTAGTATTTCTGAAGCTACTGTATGATCAGCTGCTGGCACAAAACTGACATTATTTCAGAAAATCATCGGTGACACAATCACAGAGTTCAGTGTCTGTTCAAACAAATTACTCCTATTGTCACAGTGTATAATCTATATACACAGTGTATAATCTATATATAATCTATATACACAGTGTATAATCTATATATTATATAGTCATAGAGTAATGACCTTTATTAATTCAAATAAAACCTATAGAGTCCTCATAAAACCTATGATTTAAAAAATTACTCTGTTTCAGAGATGAGGAAACTGAGGCATAGCTTATTTAACCTCCTTACAGTCCCATAGCTGGTAAGCAGAAGTAGGCATCTGAATTCAGTAAGTTGTCTGTAGGGCAGCATCCTAGGACTGGGGAGTAGACCACTGCTTGTCCACAAGTGTCCTAGCCATGCTCAGACATCATGGCGATGATGACTGTGTGAAGGATGTTCTTTTCGTTAGCACTTCTAACTTCTTTTCCAACTCTATGAGGAATCGATTGATTTTTATGTATTTTCTTTGCTTTTGGGTAACGTACTGGCCTCAGTTAATAGCTGTAATAGCTTTACAGGGATGAGTCCTGGGTTGTCTGGATGTGCAGTCATCACATCTACAAATAAGAACACTTTTCCTTCCTTTACTCCAGTTCTTTGCCCTTGTCAGTTTCCAGCCTTATTAGGTTGAGTATAATGTAGGTCTTCTGACAAATTGGGTGTCTGATGTTGGAACAATGAAAATGTTGTGGAATTTTGGAGATTGTATAAGCAGCTAAGAAGCTTTTTAGGTATAATGTGCTAATACCCTGGTATAAATAACGGCATACAAAGATTAAAGTGTTTTTTTTTTTTTTTTTAACTGAGTAAACTTGGGGATGTGGTCTTGGGAACACTACAAATTCTGGACAAGCACGCATGTCCAATTGGTAATGGTCAGGAAATTGACTGTTTTAATAGCTGTTGAATTCTACTGATCTACTCACCTGAAACAAGGCGCTAGAAAGAAATAGTTTTCAGTTACAGGAATGTCTTTAAAGAGAAATTGACATCACAAATAGGATTTTTTAGTGTGTATTTTGATATTTGCCATAGCTACTTATGAAATACGAAGTTAGCATAGTGCCCATGTAGTTTATAAAATAACTTGACAAGCAATATACTGGCTCATTCCATCTTTTAAAACCTGGAGATAGATAACACCCTGGTTTTTCAAATTTAGTTCAGGTCATAATTATTAAGATAGCCCTTAAGGATGGATGTTTCTGGGAGATTTTTCATTTAATTAGGCTGGGGTGAGCCCAGGGACCTACACTTTTGGTTATCAGTTCAGGTAACGCTGATAAATAAAAATCGGCCCAAAGACTGTGTTTTGAGACGCCCAATTCTGGTTGGTGTTTACAGTTGGCACCATGCATATGCTCCTGTTCATTCACCACCTTCCACTGTGTCTGTGCACGTGGCATGTTGAGTTTCTCCATATCCCTCCAGATGGTTCTGACTCCTGAGCGTGTTCTGACCTTCCTCCTAGATAACAGCCAAGTTAACCTACATTTGGGCCCCCTGGAGTCTTCCTGCTCTTGCCCAGGATGGTGGTGATGAGGGTCTCACAGCAGCGGCAGCGGCACATGTAGGGGGTCTCCCAGCAGTCCCCCACCTATGGAAATATCCTATTCACTGGTGAGCTGGCTGTCAACCCCAGGGGAGTAAACAAAAGCTAAAAGAAATTCTAAAAAAGTGCTTTTGCCAGTCTGTTCTATTTTGTTTAGCCCCTCAGAACAAAGAGAGCAACATTTGGGATGGTCTATATTACAAAATAAAAAGATGCTGTATATGTGTAACTATAAGGAAAAAAAAAAGAAAAGAATATGTACTTCTCATAATTACCTAAGAGGCAAAGGGGCATAGAATACAAATAGTTATATACAAAGAATTTATCTTCTGCTAAATTTGAGGAGTGAACACCAGGCTCACCTAGTTCAGTCCAGCTGGGTTTCCACTAACCATGAGAGCAATAGAGATAAATAAAAACATAAGGTTTTTATGAGACGTGCCAAAACACCTTGCACCCGTTTACTTGAAAACAGAATATCCCACCTGTTCCTTGTTCAAAATCCACCTTGCAGATGACTGAGGGGGGGGGGGTGTTGCACAATCCAAACTCTCAGGGGTACCTGGTAAGAAAGGGAAGGCTGCAGTGCAGCACAAGAGCAGACACCCCTAAATGAAACTCTGTATTGGCCCAGAAGCGCTGGGAGCCCGGGTTGCAGTAGCTATTGATGAGGTGGTCTGGCCTTATTGTCTCTCAGTCCATGAGTGTTCGACAGTCATGGACTGGACCGGACTGGACCTGGACCCCTGGTCAGGGCTTGATACTCAGAATTCAGCCATTGCCAATGCCTCGCTCATCATTACTATAGCCAGTTTTAAGGTGAAAACAATCAAAACACATATAGACTATGCCGCAAACCAACCGAGCCATCAGCTGAAAGGCTGCAGAACAAGAGAAAGAAAATAGCAGCCTGCAGACAGTTGTCAAATGAGATACCCCAAGTGTGTCAATCACTGGCAGCATCTTTGGGGCAAGTTTACACTTTTAGGACCAAATTGGATGGAGGCAGCACTTTTGAATGGAGAGTTTCCAAAATATGTTTAGAAACAGTCTCAGAAATTACCATTTATATAATTTGAAAGCTATTTTTGCAATCGTTCCTTTTCTTTCTCCTGTTCAAAGGAAGGGGGAGGGGAGCATCTCATCCCTCCTGGGTGGTCCTGTTATTCCTTCCTGGGAGCAGAAGGGTATATTTTTCCCTTCTTTCAGAGATCCCAAGTGCAGCACTGCTCTGCCGTTATTGTCTGTTGTGTCCTCAGCTCTGCCTCGCTCCTACTCGTTGGCGGAAGTGCTGCATCAGGGGACTCTCATTATCGTTTCTCTAAGTGTCTCCTCCCGCTTCCCCTTGTTCTTTTCTTTCAGCAGGTATCTTCATTTTCATTTTGCTGGGATGTCTCTTTGAAAAAGGAGCAAATCATCTGTTCCTTCAAAAGTATATCTCATTCAAGACAGAGAAGAGATAGATGAATAAGTCGTGAGGAAGGGCATGCATTGAGAAAGTTACCACTCCCCAAACTACAATTGTGCAAGAGAAAAAGAGGGAAAGAATAGTAGATAGTGTGAAACAATCCAAGGCGAAACCCTGAAAACCTCTATTCAGAAAGGCAACAAATTGGACATTCCCTTTAGTCTGTCAATCTCCTATTCTCAGTTCTTATAGACCATCTCTTTCTCCTGATGGTCAGGCTGAAGTATTTCCTCTCATGGAAAGAAAGGAGTTTTTCAAACTTAAGAGTCTAATTAGGAACAAGGTTTTCTGTCCTTTCACTGTTGCATTGTAAGTTCAGCTTCTCTTTTCTGCACTATTTACAATGGAAGCATTTATCATAAAGGGTGTCACAGTAGGACATTGCTGTCATCGGTGGTATCGAAATGAGAACTGTGGAGAGAAAATAGACTTAAGTTCAAGTACTACCATGTCCATTCTTTGTAAGTGTTTTTGTCTAACGCAATAACAAGCAGGCATGTACCATATTGGAACTCCACTTAGAGGTTTCTAAAACATCTGGCCAGTATCATTAAATTGCTACAACCCTGTGAAATGAGTTTCAAATTTGGTGTTGGACAAAAGTTGCTCATTTCCAAATTTTGACACCACTTTTACAGGCTACTTTTGTTTTAGCCTTTAGGCAGAAGTGGAACTAAAAATAAAGATGTCAGAGATGGCTGAGAGAGAAGGAAACGTTTTCATGGTGGGTATGTACAGAATGTTAGTTTTAATCACATGCAACAGGGGCTGCTCAACCTCCCCAGGCCTGGGAATCAGCTGGGAAGTCAGATTCTTGGAACTGGCCACAAGAAGTTCTGAAAGGAGCCCTGTACTTGGAATTTTCAATTTGCCTTGTGATGGTGCTATGCTTCCGGTAAAACCATCGACCACACTTTGAATAGCAAGGATATAAGGCGCATCTAGGAAATCTGGGCGATCCCAGATTTCTGGGACAAAAAAATGAAAATAGGAGGTCTCTGAAATTTTTAATTCATCCTTGACATTCCTGGGCCTCTTGCTGTCACCCTCAGAAGCAAGTTCCAATCACTGCGCTTGTCAATTCCACCCTCAAATCACTTCTCCTCTATAACCCGTATTTCCACCCCTAGTTTAGTTCAAACCTGATTTATTTATTTATTCATTCATTCATTCATTCATTCATTCATTCATTCATTCATTCATTTTTGCCTAAATCTTCAACGGTATTTTGAGCGATTGTTCCATCCTCCAGTTTTAGTCCAATTTAATCTAGACTCCATGCAACTTTTTCTTGTTCAATATAAAATCTGATCAAATTTTTCCTCTGATTAAAATCCAACAACGACCTCCAGTTTTCAACATGGTGAAGTCCAAGCTTCTTAGCATTGCGTGGTAGGATTTTCTGATCTGTCCCTCATCCATCTGTTCAGTTTTCTCTCTGACAATTCCCCACCTGTTCCTCTCCAAGCAGTGCTTTATTTATCTGGCAGCCATGTTGAGCACTTGTGGATTCTTGCGTAGCCAAAGCTGTAGTCTCTCCATTCAAAATACCTTACAATGCAACATGGGCAGGGGTGGTGGGATATCTATTCCTCTCTCAAAATCCAACTTGGGAATGGCTTCTCTATTTCCATGGTGTTGCAGACAGTCAGATAAGTTACACCTCCCTCTGCTGTGGCTACCTGTCAACTTTTAATTATTCACTTTTTTCTCTTCTTCCATGTGATTTCCATGAAAGCAGGGCTCAAAATTCAACCGGTGCAACATCTAACACAATGGTATTTGCTCAATTAAATTGATTTTGAAAGAGACTAAATCACGTTTGAAGAGTTCCGCTTTTTCAGATGTGGAGAGAAGAGAGATAAAGGAATTGTGTCAAAATCTTTAAAAGATGGCTGCAGCCATGTGATGTCTTTGCTGAGATGAGACAGTTCAGTCAAACAGGATTTCTGTCCGTTAAGAGGCTTATGCTGGTCACTGTAAAGACCAGAAAACACTTAGAACTCAGTAAGTGTGTCTATCTTTGTGTTTCAAGTCTTATGCCTTAAATGCATTGTTTAAATACTCAGTACAAATATCGCTGATTGTATATAGAGCATGTAAATTGCTAATACTTGGGTTATTTTACTCCAGCTGTGCTTGCTTTGAAAAACTATTGAATATCCTTTACCTCATTAAACATGAAGCCTGAAGCAAGTCTGAAGATTTACACAGTATCTATTTTCCTATTAACCAAGAGGAAGAAAGAAACTAAAATACAGCATACCAGAGCTCTTTCCTCCTTCCTCTCTGTCTCCTTTTGTGTATACCAGGAAACCTGGTATCCCATCAAGCACTGTACATTCTTACATATCTCTAAGGCCAGCGGCAATTCTTAAAGATTTCAGCCTTAGGAGCAACTGAGAGTTATAAAACCAAACAGTCCTGGCCCTGAACACTCTGTGAGTAGAACAGCAAAAGTTTCCTGGGGAGGGTCATGCAAACTCATGGTGGCAATAATAGGAGAGCAAGAGACCCAGAAAGAGTCCGAACAGGGGTGACATTTTGATCAGTGCTCCTTCCTGAAATGTGTGACCAGGAGTTTGGGTTCTCCATCTGGCTCCCAAGCCACCTAAGCTCCTAGCATACATGCCATCTTTATTGTTTTCTTTAGCCCCAATTCTCATAGGAGAGTCTCATGTCACCTGCTAAAATTTCCCGGATATGTTTTTCAGTTGGTTTGGTTCTATATTTTTGTTCAATGTTTGGTGCTGTGTTCAAAATTAAAGCTTGGAACAGTCTTCTGAAGACAGTTTTGAAGAAGCTTCAATGTAGCCCACTCCAGAAGGTACTCTTGTCTCTGAAGGAGGGCAGTGGACACTAATCTGGTCCCAAATCAGACAGGTTTCTTGCATATTTTTCCCAAGGGCTTCTATGGGTGTGTTTTATTTTCTCAGTTTGTCCTGCAGATTGATAGTCATTTTGCTGGCCTACACTCATTTAGTATCCAGAACCAAATGGGTTGCTCCACTTCAGCAAAAAAATCAATCAAGTGGTCTCCGAGTTACTTGGGGCTCCAAGGGAGTTATTGTAATAGGCTTATTCAGATCCAGGGGTGCTCCCGTTCATCATCTGAACTTTCCTTGTGGAATACCATTTGCCTGGCTTCTTCGTTCCATTTACTTTGCACATATTGCACACTGGAACACCTTTCCAAATCCTCAGTGTGCTGTCATTTGCTTCCTTTCATTTCTTTCCACTTTCTCATTCTCCCCTTTCTTGCTTCCTACTTGGGGTACTTATCCTTTCTCCTAGCAAGAAGCATGCTTATCCTGGACTAAGAATTTGATTTTTGAAGTCCAATATATAGAAATGCAATTGTGCACATATATGTGTATGTGTGTCTCTTAAAACAGTGCAATTTATTTAAAAGTGTGATGTTCAGCTTTTGAAAATCAATCAGTATGATCTATCACATTAACAATCTAGAGAAGAAAAAAGTTTACTAGATTCTCTTGGAAGATGTAGAAAATGACTTTAACAAAATTCAACATCCGTTCGTGCTCAGAAAGTCTCTAAACAAGGACCTGAAGGAACCTTCCTCAGTATGATAAAGAGCACTCACACAAAAATGTCGCCACTTCTTCATGGTGGAAAACAGAAGACGTTTCTACTAGAGTTGAAAACAACACAAGTACGTGCAGTCTCACCCTCCTATGAACAGACTCTGGTTCCAGTTAGTGCACTGAGGCAAGGAAAGGAAGTAAATTCATGCCAACAGGAATGGAAGAAAGAAAATTCTCTCCATTTCAGACAACACTATTAGCCACCTAGAAAATACCAAATGATCTACCAAAAGAAAAAGAGGTACTGGAACTAATAATTGAGTTTAGGATACAGAGCTAGTAACACAAAAATTAAAACCATTCTATATATTAAAAAAGAACTATTTTAAAATTAAAAAAAATCATTAACTGTAGCCTCAAGGCCACATAGCAATTACTTATACATATTAATAAAATATGTGAAAATTCTGAATACTAGACACTATAAAACAGATGGATGAAATATTTAAATGAATGGGTATATGCCATATTTATGAATTGGAGGACTTCATTTTATAAGATGTCAGTTACCTCCAAATTTATGTAAAGCTTCAACTCAATCTAAAATTCTAGCAGAAATCTTTGTAAAAACTAGCAATCTGATATTAAAGTTTGTATGGAAGGTATGGAATAAGAATAGCCAAAAATGTTTTTAAAAATCATAGAATACTGTCTTATTTTAAGATTTATTGTTCAGCTAGAGTATCCAAAGTAGTATGATACTGGAGAAATTATAGTTGCACAGATCAAAGGAATTAGAGAGTCCAAAAGTAGACTAGAGACACAGGATGGTGGAGTTTAAACAAAGGAGTAAGGCAATTCAATATTGAAATAACTATCTTTTTAACAAATGATGACAGAATAATTAGACATTCTTATGCAAAAACGAAACTTTTGATTTTTGAATTCAAATATGGGTCTTATTCATAAAAATAAAACCTAAAAGTGTAAAATTTTTAGAAAGTAATACAAGAGAAAATCTTTGTGACCCTGTATTAAAAGGGATTTCTTAGATTATAAGACCACAATCTATAAAAGGAAAAAAAATAATGTATATAACTTCATAAACATTACAAATTTCAAAACTCCTGATTTTGGAAGATACTCATAAGGAAAATAAGAATATAAGTTATAGACTGAAAGACAATATTTCATATCATACCTATTTGCTAAGGAATGTACCCATAACAGATAAAGAGCACACAGAACTAAATAAGAAAACAAGGAAGATACTAAAATGTATATGAACACATACTTGACAAAAGAAATATATAGAGGGCAAATAAATACATGCAAAAGTCCTAAATAAACATCATTAGACATTAGGGAAATAAAAATTAAAGCCATGAGAGATACTAGTGGCAGAGCAAAGATTTTAATTACTGATAATGTGTTTGTGATGATACAGAGCAACTGGAATTCTCATAAATTTCTGTTGAGAATGCAGAATAGTATATTAACTGAACAAAGGACAATTTTTATGAAGTTAAATACTCACTAACCATCAGTTCCATTTCTGGGAAGGTAGCCATGTGAAACAATTATTTCTTAAATATTAAAGTCATATGCAAATATTCATAGTATCTTGATTGAAAAATATTGAAATAACTGAATGTCTGCTAATGGATAATCAGTCAATGGATAATCAGGCTGGTATATCACACTGTTCAAAATAGAAAGGAACAAACTATTGATTCCACAATGTGGATGAATCTCAGTTACATTATGGTAAATAAAAGAAGCCAGCCTCCAAAGGCTACACACTGTGTGATTCTGTGTATGTGACATCCTGGAAAATTTGAAATTATAGGCCCAGAAAGTGGATCAGTTATCATCAGAGGCTGGGGTATTAGGGGAGGATGACTACAAAAGGGAGTGGGGGAATTTCTTGAGTTAATGAAATTTATCTGTATTTGACATTGGTGGTGGTTATATGACTGTGCATTTACAAAACTCGAGAACAACATATGGAAAAAGTATAAGTCTCTATAATGAAAAGAAGTTGATATAAATGGGATCTTAAAAATGCAAACTATATGGGATTAAGTTCCAGTCCAGATGATGTAGATTGAAAATGTCATGGTATATGAAGGCAGGAGCTAATTGTCATAGACTGGAAGGGCAGGATATTGTGATAGAGGAGAGTAGTTAATATAGCCAGGTTTTGAAAAATGTCCATTGGTGAAACGAAGAGAAAAGGGAAATTAAAAAATGGGGAGGGGTCTTGTTAAACAAAAGTGTGGTCACTTTGTGTAATAATGATTCATTTTTTTGACTGAAAACTTGGAAAAGTCAACCAAATGTAACATAAAACTCATATCTGGGTGTGTTTGTACTCATATCTGGGTGTATACACACACACACATACACACACACACACTCACAAACATACATACTTGTTATGAACCACCTATAGGATCTTGGATAAGTTACTCAAATTAATTGATTCTACATTTTGATATTCTTATAAGAGAGATAACAAACTCTGTGTTAAGATTCAACAAGTGACCAGGCTTGGTTCTGATGAGGGATGAGGCTTAAGTTACTTAATCTATTTGAACCTCTTTTTTCTAAAAAGAATGGTGAACATGCTTATATGCCAGGGTTGTTGAGAGAATAGAGTTGGATAATGTGATCAGTGGTTGCTTAGCTTGCTTGTATTTATTTTACATCAAATATAAAATGAAGTGGTCACAATCCAGACAGAAAGAACTCAATGTTTAAAGCCAAAAATGCAAAAGAAAATCTGATGCTTTCAGGAAATTGAAAATAGTTGCATGTGGTTGGTATTCAGGGCAAAGGGGAAAAAGATGGTCAGTAGCTAAATCATGAAGAACTATGTGTGCTTTGGCCAGAAGCCTTTATTTTATTCCTAATTATGAAAACAGCATTGGAGAAGTGTTGACTGATTTGTGAAATATATGGGAAACAGAATTTATAGGATTTAGTGACAAATTGAGATGGGAAATGAGGGAGAAGAATGAATCTAGGACAATTCATCAATTTCTGGTTTAAGTAACTAGGATGTTCATAGTGTCAGTACCTCTAGGAAATGAAGGGCTCAAAAGGGCGTGTGTGTGTGTGTGTGTGTGTGTGTGTGTGTGTGTGTGAGATGCATCAGAGGGTGGGAATGGTTGAGTTGGATTTTAGAAGTGTTGGATTTGTGGAGGTAATGGATATCAAGTGGAAATTTTCGGTGAGCAGCCATTTACTTGGATCTGCAGTTCAGAAGAGAGGTATGAGCCCGAAGGAGATTTGTGAATCTTAAGAGTCTAGGTAACAAGTGGGAATGAAATAAATCAAGATGAGACCCGAACACCTAACTCTAGGAAACACACAGATTTTATGTTTAGGTTGAGGGATTGAGTTCAAGATGGAGACTAGAGGGTAGACTTAGATGTCTCTGACAATAAAAATAGCATAGATTAGTCAACCTTACTTGAGTACTTACTACATAGCATGGTGCCAAGTTATAGAAATAGTGTACATGGGAGAATGAAGAGTAAGGGAGAATAAATGATTCCCCAAGGCACATGGCTACAGTGGTAGAACTAGGTTTGAAACTCAGGCAGTCTGACCACAGAACTTGTATTTTTATAAAGTAAATCCTACTTGGAGAGTAGTCACAGAAGTCACGGGAAAAGGGGAATGCAGTAAAGGAGAGTGTAAATGCGTCAAGCAGAGTTTGTACATTTGGCATTGGATTTAGGAATTAGGAAAAGTAATTTTGCATGATCTTGAAAAGAGATATTCTACATATATGGCAGGAGGTGAAACCACTTACTGGCACTGAACTTGCAGAGCAGCGCATAGCAAAGATCTTACTGATAATGCCTAGGTCCTGCTTTCAGTAATCATAACCCTTTTGTCCTCTGGAATAGCCAGAGACTTGACTGGTTCATAGAAAATTTGAACTTTTTTTTTTTGTTGTTCAAGCTGGGGTACAGGCCAGAGGCGGGGGGTGGCGAGAGGGTTCACCAGAGACAGAGCGGGGAGCAGAACAGGCAGATCAGAAATACACTGCTGAGGGGAGCAGCGGGCGAGGCAGGAGAGGTCTGCCGCACCATGTGGGACTTTCCCCGGCTGGGCATTGAACCTGCATTGTGCGCCGCCAACAGCTCCACAGCACAGCGCTCAACCACTGCGCCACCAGGGAGGCCTGAAAATTTGAGCTTTTTTTAGACAATCACGTATTTGCTATCTAAAGGCTGGTAAGGGAATTGAAACTGTTCTTAGGTAAGCAGGACTCCACATTCAACAGTATCAGTAACAAATGCTTCCTCTACCCCCTGCTGCACATTTCAATCCAGTGTATGGGATTGGTTCTTCCTGTCTGCCTGAATCCGGGCTCATGAGTCTTCTGACTACTCTAGGGTAATGAAAACTTGTAACTTCCATCTACAAAGAATTCTTAATCCAAGGATTAACTTGTCTAGTATAGTGACATGATCCAAATTTTACAACTGTGAGGGACAGACTTTCCTCCCATGTCTTAGCTAGAACCTGATTCTAGCTAAACTTTTGTGCAGGGTTAGAGTAAGGTTTCACAGATTTCTTCTTTCTTTCAACTACCGGCACTTTTGTTCTTCTCTCCCCTTGCTAGTAGATAATTTTTGAAGATTTATTTATTTATGCATACAAGAACTGGGCTATAGGCCAGAGGTGTGGGGGTGGTGAGAGGATTCACCAGAGATAGAGTGGGGAGCAGAACAGGAGGATCTATTGAAGTACACTGCTGAGGCGAGCAGTGGGAGAGACAGGAGAGGTCTGCTGCACCATGTGGGAAGCTCCCTGGCCAGGGATTGAACTCATGCTGTAGTGGCTGCCAATAGCTTCATAGTGCTGAGACTTAACTACTTGTGCCACCAGGAGGCCCGCTAGATTTTTCATTAGCACTTGGAAAATTTTCAGCAATGAAGGAAAGAGAGCTACAAGGATCTAGAAAATTCTTTCATTCAAAAAAATGTGAATGAGTTGGGGTTGTTGTTATCTGGGTCTTGGAGGTAAATGACCTTGACCCACTCACTCATGAGAAATGTCTTGGATTATTATAAGACCCTTTCCCATGACTGGGAACTTTATGGACAAATATGTTGAAATTATTAGCTGGTCAATTGTGCTCCTTTCGAATTTGCAGGTGGTGGAAAATACAATTCTAGTTTTCAATAGATCTTTCAAGATCCCTTGCTTATCCACCCATGAGAGAATGAAATGCTCTCATTCCATTGTACTCTTGCATGAATAGTCTACAAGAGAAGTAGCCATTTGAGTTCACCTTCATAGGCAAAATGCAGTTAATTCCCATAATTCTGTTCTGGTGCTATTTCAGGTAACCTCTTTAGCTAGGTTTTCCCTCCTTAGATTTTTTCAAGCAATAAAGAAAAATGAGTCTATTTTGCATCTCAAGTTTCCAGGACATATAATGAACATGAATGTCCATTTGAAACTGCTTTCGCTAGGTTTAAGTCGATAGGTAGTAACTCTCACCCCTGACCTCTCCAGGGTAGCAGGATGAGCTTCCCTAAGTCTTTCTCTAAAATTCCTCCTTAATCTCTAACTCCTCAACATTTTATACTTTGTACACATAAGAAGGCTTGAAAAGTGTGTATTAGTGTACAATCCTAGGTAGCATAGCACCTCAGTCTGGAATAGGATTACATTCTTTAGTGCTTTGACTAATTTGATTCTGAAATAATTCATCTAAATGGATTATGCTTTGAAACTGCGAGCATTTTTGTCCTCATCTGCATGAAAGTCCTCTCCAAAAAGAAAAGCGTGCTGAGGAGAGTTCAGAGTGCTGACCCATGCCTGGAAATGCTGGCCTGGTATCTCTGAATGAGTCAATTCAGTTGAGCATTAATTAAAATAGCAACACGATGAATTAGCACAACTTCCTTGTGCAACATAATGATCCATAAAGGAAAGACACAGGTGCCTTAGAGAAAAATTTAATCTAAGTGCAAATCTTTTATTCATAAGTTTCAAATTAAATGTGCTTGACTTTTGAAAGCTCCATTCAAACATTAATAAATGTTTTTATATCAAAGGGGGGGGGAATGACACACTTCTTTTGTAAACTAAAATGCATGTGATTTTACATGTTCCCAAGTGAAAAACATGAGCAAACACAATGTATAAATGAGAAAGAAATTAAAATGAGTTTATCGTAAGCAAAAAGTGTAACTTATATCCACAATTGCATCTGGAGCTTATGAGCAGTCGTATTGTCACACACATATTTGTCAAACATAAAGAATATTCTTTTTAATTGAGGTACATTTGTTTAAGCACTGTATGAGATTTAGGGGAATAGGTTCACATGTCTCCAGATCTGTTTCAATACCTCACCCCCCACCAAACACCAGGTGCCCTCCGCTGTCATCCACTGGGCTCACTCTCCCTTTGCTTCCTGCTTCCACCCTCCCCATCTAATAACCTCAAATCTGTAGTCATATTTATAGGATGTGTTTGGTTTAATTTTGTCTGTTCCTTTATTTGCTTTCACTATGTCCCACATATGAGAAAAATCATTCAGTGATTTTCTTTCTTCTTCTGACTTACTTCATTTAACGTCATCTCTCCCAGTTCCATTCGTGTTGTTGCAAATGGCAAGAGTTTAACTATTTTAATAGCTGAATAGTATTCCATGGTGTGTGTATGTGTGTGTGTGTATCACATCTTTGTATATCATGAAGAGTTTGTGACTAAAAAATTCAATTTATATTAGAGTGAAGAAGTAAATTCACATGTTTTATTATCATAACTGTTGAAGAGCTCTCTATAAAGGCCTTAGCCATCAAGGCAGCGTTACTCTAGGGAAAAAGATAAAAGATCTCTTGTTATGAACAATAGATTGTCATGGAGCTGACCTAAGGATGTTCCAGAAAGACCCAGGGAAACAAGCACTTCTGAGGTAACTTCTCAGATGTTCTCATTGGTTAAAATATAACTTATGGAAAGATAAAATGGAAAGCAGAGTTGGGCTCATGGCACTTGGAACATCTGATTTTATTTTGTAAAGGCAAAGGGTCAGTGGATTATTAAAAAGGAGACAGTGAGGGCTGAGGATTCTTGCTATCTACTTAGACTTGCCAGGATTCATGCTGAAGGCAGCACAAATTTGATAGGAACTAAATCAGATAATGTGAGTGATCAAGTGTCAAGATTGGGGATTTTCTGTTTACTGACTTAGAAGGATTCTTGCTAAAAACTCTGGTATGCAGAACTAGCAAAGATAGGTGCCAAGGCTGAGAAGCTAGTTGAAAAGAGGACTCAGAAGTCTAAAGTCTGGAGACTTGAAAGATTCTTCAAGGAGAATCTTTGTTGCATAAGCATACAATGGAGTATTATTCAGTCTCGAAAAGGTAGGAAATTCTGCTATGTGTACAACATGCATGAGCCTTGAGGGGATTATCTTAAGTGAATAAGCCAATGCTAAAAAAGATAAGTACTATATGTGATTCCTAGAGTGGCCAGATTCATAGAGACAGAATTTGGAGTGGTGGTTGCCACTGGCATTGTTGTTTAATGGGGTATAGATTTACACTTTTGCAAAATGAGTGGAAGAATTTGTTGTTTAACAATACGAATATACCTAACGTTACTGGATGGTACACATAAAAATAGTTAAGATGGTAAATTTTGTGATACTTATTTTTTCCCAATTAAGAGTAAATTTTAAAATTCTTAAGCTTTGTTCACATCTCTCAGAGCCGTACATCATCAGCTAGATCTTGGAAAAATTTGAACCTTTGAACAAAGACCTTGAAAGTCATCACATATGACCTACATTGAAATTTAGTACATTGAAATTTGTTTACTGCAGTTGAATCTTCTAAATTTTTGATTGCTTTTCTTTTAAAATGAAAATCTGCTCCAATACCTTAATTAAATATTTGATGAACAAAATCTATGAAACTTCAGATTTTGGCAGTTTTATTGAATTATAATTGCTAAAAACAAAGCTTGCAAATGAGAAGTCATTGACATTAATCACAGCCAAATCAAAGTAGGAACTTAACAAATTAAAGAATGAACATTAAAATAATGCATAAAATGTAATTTTGAAATTCCTTATTTGTGTGTCAGAACATCTTGACATGGTGTAAAATATCATTGACGTTGTTATTGTTACTTGGTTAAATTCATGTTCAGTAACAGAATGAAGTGAAATTGATGAGTCCTTAATTGCAGCATCTAATTTTGAAACATTAAAAAATGTCAATAGAGAAATTATTTGATGAGTCTTATTGTATCAAAATATGTGTTGAAGAAATACGTTCTGAATGGAGAAAAAGACAGTACATGTGAGAATATTTGATTTTTATTTTTTAGATTTAATTTATTTTTGTATAGAAGAGCTGGGGTGTAGGCCAGAGGTGTGGGGAGTGAGAGGATTCATTAGAGACTGAGTGGGTAACTCTGAAATACACTGAAATACACTGCTAAGGGCAGTAGTGGGTGAGACAGGAGAGGTCTGCTGTGCTATATGTGGGTCAGCTCCCTGGCCAGAGATCGAACTTAGGCTGCAGTGATGATAGCGCTGAGACTTAACCCTTAGGCCACCAGGGAGGCCCAAGAATATTTTACTTTTAATTTACATAATTTAATGTAAAAATATAAAGTATCTTTCATTTGGCAGAATTTTCTCTGGGTTTACCAAATATCTCAGCATCCATAGAAAGAATTACTGCTCAAATACAATGTTGACAGTCTTTATAGAAGAATCAAAGATCTCAATGTTTTCAAATTTATGAATCCCAAAATGTAACTTTGAGAAAAATTTCAGCCACATCCTCTCCAAAAGTTAGGACTCTTGTATTTTAATTTCTGATATCCTTATTGTGTTACATGGTAAGCACCTGTGCAAAAATGCACATCCTCAAAGATTTCTTTCCCCCCCTATATTGTAAATCATATCTAAAAAGTTAAATTTTCTGATTCTTGTGTGCTGGTATATATTTTAAAAAGTTTTGACTGGAGATGAGATTCTTGGATTCCAGGTCTTTTCCCACAGTAAAATGTAGATGTTTTTTCATGTTTTCTGATTGTGACATTGCAATTGGGCAAGAATCTACCATAACATGCCCGAGTGGACCACCTGGAGCCACACATATGCTTCTCTGCCCCCGTTTCGTAACAGCCATTCCACTTGACCTCGATTAACAGTCTGGGCCTTGGGCACCAGCCAGAATGGTGGCCCCTTTCCTTCCTCTTCTGGTCCCTGTTCTGAAGCGCCCCAGAGCACCCAGACAGCTGTCTTAGTAATGGTCTTGTGGGACCTTTCCTGGGCAACCGGGGAAGGGTGCCCTCTTAGCACAGCATGGACTGGTGATGGTCTGCCAGCCACAGGTGGGCTGTCTCCCCTGTCAGCAGGGTGAGGGGTGTCCCTCAGCCCCCTCTCAGCATCAGCTGTTTAGGTTGGCCTCTCTGGAGTTAGATGCTCAGAGGCGTTTAGCCTGCAGGGTATGTATTAGGAATCAAGACCTCGATTAACTTCAGTGATTTTCTTTCTTTGTCTTTCTTTCTTTAATTTATATCCTTTACATTATTGTGTATCCCCCATAGGTTTCCCACCACCACTTCACCCTGGTCCCTTATGCTCTTTTCTCCCCTATTTTGGTCTCTCTTCCTCCCCCTCTCCTGTGGAATGTCTCTTATTTGTGGTTGCCTGCTAGTTTTGGCTTTTGTTTATGTTTTGTGTGCTATTTTCTCCTTCTGATTTCAGTGATTTTCTTTCTTTTTTTAACCAAATCAAGGCGTTCTGAAGCACAAATAAGGAAGGGAAGAAAGCGAGATTGGGTTGAAGGAGGCCCTGAATCATGTAAAGACCTGCAAAGTCTCCTCCAGTCCCACACAGAGATATGTTATAAACATGGCCCAGTGTTGTCCAAAGTTAGGTGCAAGTGGTTGCATCTTTAACCCAAGTATTGACCAGTCATTAGCTATGGACAGCCCTTGGCAGGATTTGCCCCCAACCCCTGCAGGGCTCCGAGCTGGAGCTTTAGAAGGGGCTGCAGGAGCACCTTGGTGCCTCCACCATGGAGGACTGGACTCGAGTTCTCCTTTTCAGTGTTCTAGGTTTCTATCACTTGTGCTTTTTCTGTTTTTGTTTTCTATTTTTCACTGTTTCTCTCACTTGTTCCTTCTAGGTCAACAATAAAGCTCTCAACAGAAATCTGCTGAATTACTTAATGGGAAAATCATGATTCTTCTAAGCTCTAAAATGTATTTTGGGAGATACTGTTCTCCTAAGTGCTCTTATATTTTTACAAGGGTTTTCTCAGATGTCCTCTTTCCGGGGGCAGTGCTGTGATTACTCTGCGTGGCTGTCTGCTCCCCGAAGACTTGATTTTGTTCTGAGTGTAGGTCATTTTCTTTGTCACTATAGGGGGGGCTTCCCTGGTGGCACAGGGGTCAAGCGCTGCGCTGTGGAGCTGTAGGCAGCGTGAGTTTGATACCCTGCCAAGGAGATTCCCACATGGTGCAGCAGACCTCTCCTGCCTCGCCCGCTGCTCCCCTCAGCAGTGTATTTCTGTTGATCTGCCTGTTCTACTCCCCACTCTGTCTCTGGTGAACCCTCTCACCACCCCACACCTCTGGCCTATACCCCAGCTTGTATGCATAAATAAAAAACTTTTTAAAAAATATATTGAGGCCTCCACAGGTACATGAAAAAATGTGCAGCATCACTTATAATCAGGGAAATGCAGATCAAAACCACAATGAGATACCACCTTATGCCAGTGAGAATGGCGCACATTACAAAAACAGGCAACAACAAATGTTGGTGAGGATGTGGAGAAAAAGGAACTCTCCTACACTGCTGGTGGGAATGCATACTGGTCCAACTACTATGGAAAGCTGTGTGGTGTTTACTCAGACTGCTAGAAATGGAGCTTTCATATGACCCGGCAATACCACTTCTGGGAATCTACCCAAAGGACACAAAAACACTAATCCAAAAGGATACATGCACCCACATGTTTATTGCAGCACTGTTTACAATAGCTAAGGTCTGGAAACAACCCAGATGCCCAAAAATAGATGACTGGATCAAGAAGATGTGGTACATATACACAATGGAATACTATTCAGCATTCAAAAAAGACAAACACATGCAATTCGCAGCAACATGGATGGAACTAGACGGGATCATGATCAACAAAATAGGCCAGAAAGAAAGAGAAAAATATCGAATGGTTTCACTTATAACATGAATATAGGGGAGCCAAATAAGAATGCGATATTCAGCAGGGGAGGAGGGGAGGGTAAGGGCTCAAGAGGGGGGCAGAGGGGAGCACAAGTGACTCTGGTGATGGCTTCACGGGTGAACAGATGATGGGTAACCTATGGGGGACACACAATAATATAAAATATATGAATAAAAAAAGTAAATAAATAAAATATTTGTTTATAAAAAAATATATTGAGGCCTCTAGACCGATTGATACTAGATCCTAGACTGTGTGGAGGGTCGGGTCGGGGGACATTGTGGAAGAAAATGTGTTTCCCCCCCTGACCAAGAGCTGGCAAGATGCTTCCTCACAGTCGTAGCTTCTGAGCCAAGGCTCTCTGCTCCTTCATATTCAGTTTCTGTCTTGTCCATTTTCTAAAACATTTGTCTTCTAAATAGTCCTGTGGATTCCTCTCATCTTCTTATCTCCAACGTCTTGCTGAGAGCTTAGGTGGAGGTTAACACTTAGTTGAATGTCAGGATGGGGCAGACCAAAATTTCAAAAAAGAGACTCTGAGGAAGTTGTTTCAAGGATCTGTGGAGTTTTCTTTCAAGCCACTGCTGTATCCTGAATTCGGATTTCTGTTACCTTATTTCTCTCTAATAAGCATTTGTCCTTCTTCCTCATTTAAGCATTCAATTATCTTCTGTTTTATTTCCTCTTGGTGATCTCCTTGGTTTGCTTCTTTAGCTGTGTTCCTTTTCATTCTTTTTTATTTTAAAGATTTATTTATTTATGCATACGAGAACTGGGATGTAGGCCAGAGGTGTGGGGGGTGAGAGGATTCACCAGAGACAGATTGGGGAGCAGAACAGGCAGATCCACTGAAATACACTGTTGAGGGGAGCAGCGGGGAGACAGGAGAGGTCTGCTGCGCCATGTGGGACAGCTCCCTGGCCGGGGATCGAACTCGTGCTGCAGGGGCTGGTGATAGTTTCACAGTGCTGAGATTTAACCCACTGAGCCACCAGGGAGGCCCCTCCTTAGATTTCTTAAGGTGATAGAAAGAAAGCATACTTACTGTAGCAACATTCTATTGTAAAGATTTTGATGAGCTCCACACTCTCATGATTATGTGAACCTAAATGCAAGCGTCTGATACTTAATCTGCTTGTATCAACTGACATCTTCTCATTGGTGGGGGGCTGTGGAATGCGCCTGCAGCAGAGGCACCCCCAGCCTGCCTCATAATCAAATGGAGATGCAGGAAGTGCTAGAGAAGTCACAGAAAAATCATCTCTCTCTGCCCAGACCTCAGCTGCATTTTGTCCTGCATTTTTATGGTCCTGACTGTCCAGATAAATGTCTGACTTTACAAGTTTGCTTGGAGTGTGTGGGAAAGACAGGGCTCATCAAACTGACAGGATCCTGAAACACCTCGACGTCCATTGCTTTGGCTGAGCATGTCCTCATATCCTGATACGAGCTGACATTACATGTGACTATCGTGGGGAAACAGGCCACAACCTGACACCACCCTGAGCTGTGCGAACCCAGCTCTTGCAATTTTTTTCAGCCTAAGGAGTAAACGTGTTGACATGTAGAGGCTTGTTCCTCCAGCCAGCGTTTACTGAGCCCTGGCGATAAACTAAGGTCTTAGATATAAAGATGGATTAAGACATCTTTAATCCCCTCAAGGTGTTTGGAGTCTAGTTTAGAGACAGACTTGTAAATTGTCCTGCAAAGGGATGTAACATCTCCTGTGACAGAAATGTATACACGTGAAGAAAGAATGTCTTCTTTGAGAAGGGGATGTTCGGGCTAAGAGCCCAAGGAGGTGTAGGAGGAAGCACAGCAACAAAGACATTCCATTCCAGACGGAGAGGGACTGACAGGAACTGGCTTTTAGGGTCTTTGCGTCACCCTCCTTGAGCCACGCCTCACACCACTTCTGTCCTGTGCCGCCCCCACCCCTCCAATCTGAACTGCCCCTTTGATTTACTCTTGGCCAATAGATGGTGGTGAAATTGATGTGTCGTTTCTGAGACTAGATCTTTTTTTTAAAGATTTATCTATTTATGCACACAAGCTGGGGTGCAGGCCAGAGGTGTGGGGCGGCGAGAGGGTTCACCAGAGACAGAGTGGGGAGCAGAACAGGCAGACTGATGGAAACACACTGCCGAGGGGAGCAGCAGGCGAGGCAGGAGAGGTCTGACGCGCCATGTGGGAATCTCCCTGGCTGGGCGTTGAACTTGCGTCGCCACTGCCGACAGCTCCACAGCGCAGCACTTAACCGCTGTACCACCAGGGAGGCCCCTGAGACTAGATCTTTAGCAAGCTCACAGCTGCAATCTGAACCCTTCGAATTCTCACTGTTAGGATGTGCCCTTCTGGAACTCATCTCTGAAGAAACCACCCAAACCTCCCCAGCCCCCCAAGTGGTGAGCAGCCTCAGCCATGTGGGGGGCCTGGGGAGATGAGGCATCACACGAAGGAGAGGTTACCAGCTGTGTGTGAAGAAACTACCTTGGAGGTGATTCTTCTACCGCCAGACACCTGGGCTGAAGTTGGATAGACCCAGATCTTTCACATGGCTTGAGATTCAGAATCCTCAAAAATGGGAACCAGATAAAGAATTGCTTTAAGTCACTTAGTTTGGGGATAGTTTGTTGCATGGCAGTGTATAGCCAGAGTATAGTACTGATTCCTTCCTTCATTCATTGGCTAAATATTTAATGAGATGGTCCATTCTTAGACTAGCCTGATAGAGATGGATGGACAGATGGATTGATGGATAGATAGGTAGAGAGGTAGACAGATTGATAGGTAGGTAGGTAGGTAGATAGATAGGCAGACAAAAATTGACCTTGAGTTTTACAGCGACTAAAGAAAGGAAGGATATATGCACAAAGACAGTTATACCAGTGTTGATTTTCTACAAAAGAAAATTAAAACTTTTTCTAGAAAGTTAAAAAAGACATTTCTCTTACAATGCTTCATGTAAAATATCTAAAATAGAGGTACTTAACAATGACTTTAATTATATCTTTCTTATAGAAAAAAAATTAGGAATTTTCTCAAACAAGAGACAGCCCCTCCATGCCATCATTTACACAATACTGTAAAATAGTATAATCATGAAAATAGCAATCTTTGTGAATGCATTTGTGCTGATTGAGTAGCTTGGGGTGCTGTTGAAACAAAGAGGGTGCATTGTTAGCACAGCTGGCTCCCTGTGGGTTTGGTTCACACACATGCTACGGAAATTTGGTCACTCTACTAGGGGATATGTCGGATGCAAGTCAGGAGCAGATATGAGCTGGATAAATTGTGGGAGCTGTGCAGTGTCCACTCAATGGCTCTAGCTAGATCGGCCGCGGAGGCAGACAGAGACAGTCTGGTGTGAACACAGGATAAGAGCCCCTTGACATAGGATGTCTTTGAAAAGGATGACTTCGTCCCAGATATCCTGGTCTGCCTCTTTAAATCCAAAGTCAGAGAGGTGAGATAAGATGTTATTTTAAGGATTTCCCCTGCAAAGAAGAAACTGACATTTTCTTCCATTTTAATTGGTTAGTCTCTTTGACAGCTATCAGAAATATTATTCAGTGTTGCTACACTACGTATTGTGAGGTTAGAAAAAGCAAAAAGGATGAGTCCCTCCTGACAGCAGCAAAGGCGGGCTAATTAAGATATGCATGAGGAAGAGGGTAGAAGAGAGTGTAGACACGGGCTGAAGATGGATTCAGGGGCCCCGAATCCTGACACCACCACTTACTTACACTGTAAACTTGGTGAGTTACTTAATATCTCTGTGTCTCAGTGTCCTCGTTTGTGAAATGGGGATAACTAGACATAGCTCATGGAATTGTTGAAAAGATTAAAAATTCATGTAAAGTGGTTGGAACACAACTAATGCATAGATCTCTCTCTCTCTCCCCATGTGTGTATGTGTGTATATGCATGCACACACATACACATACATGTACACACATACACACACACATATATTACTCTTTACTTAATATATTAATAATAGCAATATCATTAGATTAGATACCTTCTCTTATGATGTCTCTTCCCCCACCTATATGTTTATTTTTATACATAGATTTATAAACCGGCCCCCTTTTCTCCCAGGTGTGAAAACTGAAGCACTAAAACCCCTCAGCCTCTCTGCCTAGCCTATGGTTCAGTTACTTTAACTGAAAAATACTGGGCCAGATTAATAATCTCAGTCAAGCTTATGCTGAGGTGAATTTCACTAGTAGGAGTCTGAAGACAAAGGCTAAGGGAGTCACATGGCAAGTCTTAAAAATATCGTCTCTCAAATGTCGCCAGCAGTCCCCTTGCTCACGAGTCTATTCTTGCGAGAGGCACAGTTTTCCTTTTGAAGGAGCTGAGCTTATGGCATCACCAATACCCCTTGTACAACTGTTTTATGTCAGGAGTACTTCTTCATAAGGCAGGAAAAAGACAAATCTAACCACCTCTGGAATGTCTTTAGTCTCCGCCATCCAAACCCTGAAACTGCCATGTTATGGCACATCTGTTAAAAGCACAGGCTCAGTAGCTAGTCAGGCCACCAGTAACAGACTTGGCTTAGAAAAATCCTGACATTGGGCCTCCCTGGTGGTGCAGGATTAAAGTCTCAGCACTATGAAACAAGCAGTAGCTACTGCAGCACGAGTTCCATCCCCAGCCAGGGAGCTTCCCACATGGCGCAGCAGACCTCTCCTGCCTTGTCCGTTGCTCCCCTCACCAGTGTATTTCAGTCAACCCTCCTATTCTGCTCCCCACTCTGTCTCTAGTGAACCCTCTCACCAGCCCCACACTCTGGCCTCCACCCCAGCTCTTTATGCATAAACAAATAAAAAAAATCCTTAAAAAAGAAAAAAAGAAAAATAGAAAAATCCTGACCATGTGATCCTCAGTAAGTTCATCAACATGTCCAGAATCCTCATCTATCAAATGGGGTAATGACACTTCCTACCTCACTAGGTTTTTGTGAGCACTAATAAATTAATAGATAAAAGACCATTAGGACAACTCCTGGCAAGTGCTAAGGACTCAGTTAATCCTCGCTCTCATGTTTTCTTAAGAAACCCTGTCAGCAATTAACTAATAACCCCCGGCCAGGGACGCCACGGTCATGGTTTCCACCAGGCGTCTTGTGCCTTTGTCCATCTCACCCCTTCCTGCCAGTTTCACTGAATTCCTGTAGGCCGCGCCACATGCTGCCTCCCTCGTAGTCTCGTGACTGGTGTTGGCTGATCTGGTTGTCCGACGCTGTCTTCCCCTGGCCTCCTTAGCCTTCAGGTCTAGGTCTCAGTTGAATGTCAACAGGTTGAAGTGGAGGTTTAGTATCATTCCTTGCTCCGAGCTTTTCACCAGCCCCTGGGATTCCTAACCTCATCTCCCTGTTTCCTTCATAGCAGGAATCACAATGCACAGTTACTTCAATTTTTTGTTTGTTTCATTTCCTATCTGCCCCCCTTAAATTAAAAGCTCCATAAAGGCAAAAAATTCCATCTGTCTTTGTCACTACTTTTCAAATACGAGTGCATGGAATTCAAGCGTACACCATGGAGTAAAACAGAATGATGCCATTCCTTCCCCTCTCAAATGTTCTGTCTCGTTTCTAGACCTTGACTTCATCCCACTTTGCACTCATTTTTTCAGAATGTTTTATGTAGTAATGGCATAACTCAACCTTGGGGTCTCTGGGTATAATTTCTATGAGTAATACACAGAGTCGTAAGATCTGAAATCTCATAGCCAATGATAAGAGAACCTCATCCTACTACTGATGAGGGACTCAGGCCTCGGAGCGGAGAAATGGCTAACCAGTGCCATCCAGTTTATCAGAACAAGAGTTGAAAAATAAATTCTGTCTGCTCTCTTCTTGTCCAGTGCTTTTTCCAAACCATCACACTGTCTGTTTCTAACTTCACAGCTAATTGTCTTTCATTACCTCCATCCAGAATCATTCCACCAGCTGCCCACCTCTCTACCTGGACACTGCACTCCAGCGATCATTAGAGTTCCTGCTCTTGAAAAACAAACATTTGATAGAAACACAATTCTGTATGCTAAGCACAGTTATTCACAGACAGCAATGCAAGGTCAAGGTCACAGCCCCGCACGGCCTGCCTTTTGTGTGCTCGGTCTTGTTCATGGCGTGTCATGGAGTTACCTTGTGGATTCTTCACGACTCTCTGTGGCAGGCTTTATCATTGTGTACATTTCACAAAGGTGGAGACTGAGGTGCTGCTTGAGCTACAGAGCCAAGGTTCGCCAGCGGAGCAGGTATACAAACCTAGGTGGTTGGTCTCCTAACTGCAATGTAGGATGGGGCAGGGGGGAGAAAAGGAGACTTCTTAGAGATTGTGCTGGACTGGGTCTTGCAGGATGAGGACTCCTTGGAATTTCTGCTGGCCACTTTTTTCCTGTAATGAATTCTTTGTGGCTGGGAACTCCCTTTTTCATTTTACCTGCACAGATGTGCTCCTGTCTAGCATATTTGGAGTTGCCGCCTCCTCTCTGTTCAACCATGCACTTCCCACCTCTGGTCAGACTTAGGGTGGCTGCTCTCATCACTTCCAGAGCAGGGTATTAAAGTTTTGCAGCAGAGTGTGCCTATGACGGTCTGATTTCTGGGTATGAGGCCCTGCCTTTCTTGCGCAAAATGGCAACCTCATTATGGCCATGACCGTGGTTCCTCTGAACCCTCAGTTTGCACAGTGCACCCCAGTGAAGGCTGGACAGCCCGCCAGACCCTGTGTCTCCATTCCTTTCTTCATGCAGGGTGCACCTTGTCCAGGGCTTAAATACTCCTGGGACCGGCTTTTCATTTCAGATTCCAAACACAAACCGAAGCCTGAGTGTTTGCTCACCTCTGTGTGTTTTCATTACTCTTGAGGAATCGTTGAGATGCTTATCCTCACAAATGTATTCTCTTTTTAATATCTTTTTAAAGTTGCTATATGTTTGCAGTGAAAGTGGGGTCTGAAGTCAGATTTCTCAGCAAACACATTCTGCCATCTTGGCTGAAATTTTCATGATCATGATTTGCGGTGTACATTGATTTTCCCGCAGATTTGATCTCAGTTAATCACAAAAGCCTGGTATGTTAGATATTCTGTTTTTGCTTACCGATAGAGGAACTTAGCCCAAGCAGTTTGTGAAGAAGCCTGCAGAGTGGTATGGTTAGAGCTTGCATATGTGGCCCTTTATAATCAAGTTGAAACTAGAGTGGTCAGAATCAAGGGGGAGGATATCTGATGATGAGAATTGCATTCTGACTCTACTGCTAATTAGCTGTGGGGCCATCAGCATTCCCACTCTGTACCTCGGTGTTTTCATCTGTGAAATGGAATAATAATTCTTGTGACAAACCATTGCTTATGGGAAATGTTAACGCAGCGCTGGGCAATTTACAAATGATTTTGAAATGGTCGTAATTACTGCTTTTATAGTCAACTGTCTGTTTGATTTCTGTAGGTAAATTAATTTCCCAATTCAGCCTGGAATCGCAATATGTTAATCAGGAATGACAAATGTGAAATACTTTTCCTTTCATTATTCTAGAATTGGGTAAATTTTTCTCTGCCTTTCATTCACTCTGAAATATTGAGATTAGTGTTTGATCCTGGAGATACAGATTTATGTCAGGATTAGTTTTGGGATCATAAGAGGTTATTTTATAATCAATAGTGACATTCTCCTCTCCCTTGCTTTCCCATATGATTTTATGAAAGCTGATGATGTTTTATATTGCTAATGAATATTCAGTTACCATATGGGACCAATTTGGGAAAAGTGGGCTAATGGTCATGTTTTTCTATAAATTCTTGTGTGTATTTCTATTCCTCATTAATGGTACTTCTGTATTCTTGAAAAGGTTTCTAGGCCAGAACAGTGCTTCTGAATTTTAACATGCATAAAAATCACTTGGGAGTCTTGTGAAATTGCAGATTCTGATTCTCTAGATTTGCAATGAGATTCTGCATTTCTAACAAGTAGTCAACTTTTGAGTAACAAGGTTGTGATAACTCGTTAAATTGACTTAGACCTTTCAAAATATGTGCATCCCTGGTCCTGCTGTTGGTTCTGTAAGTCAGTAAGTCTGACAGATATCTATGCTTGTGAATATCTGCCTTGGTGATTCTGGTAACTAACACATTTTCCAAATGTGAGTTTCGATTAATCAGGATCTGGTCTATCTTTGCAGTCTACCTCTCCACACCCTGTTCTTTATCTCGGCTGCAGCCACATCACATTACTTACAGTTCCCTGTATGTGCTGTATGTTGTTTCCTTGGCTTTAAGAAAATTGTATTATTTATTGAGATAACTACTAACCCTTAAAGATCCAGCTCCGGTTACCCTCTACATAACCTCTGATGCTGTATCCCAGGGATCTCTAAAGGGGCGAACTTTTGTTTTCTTTTTTGCCTAAGGACAGTTGATAAGTCTGTAGACATTTTTGATTTTCTGGTTTGGATAGAGGGTTGATTGGGTAGAGATCAGGGAGGCTGCTTAGCAGTCTACAACACATAGACCAACACCCCCCCCCCACATACACACACCAGAAAAAACTAACCCAAAATGTGAATAGTAATGAGACTCAGAAACCCTGGTCTAGGCTGAGTTAGATGTACTTCCTTTCTTTTCCTCCTAGTTGCTTCTATCTTATTATCACACTTAATATTCATTGTCTGTTTGCCTGTGTCTTCAGTAACCTCTCTGTCCTTGGAAAAGGGACAAGGAGGACTGTCCCTTAGATCTCTGTTTCCTCATGACTAGTGGGTTAGTTGTATCCTTATATACCTAATATTTATGGAGTAGATAGACATATTTCCTCCATAAACACTGAAGAGTAGAAATGGGTAAATACCTCCTTGACTACATAATTGAACTTAGAAATAAATCCATATGCAGTGTTTTGTGGTGGGCAGATGGACTAACCCAAGTTCTAGATAGATTCATGGTCTCTGGCTGGGGGTGAGATGTTGCTCCAGCCTGAAAGGAGTAATATCAAGTCATCAATCACCAACTGTAGCGTCAACCTCCTGAGAGGGGAAAAACAACTCCATTTATCGTTTGCCAATTGGAAGGAATACAATTGACTAGAACCAGCTGGCTTTGGCCTCTCCAAAAGGCTGTGACCCATTTAATCAGTTTGGAATGCATCCATAACTTTGAAGGTGGGTCAGGAAGGATGGCATGGACAAAGTCAGCTCAGACCCACACTCTCTACATTTAAAGTGTTTGATGTCGGAGACACAATGATTAAAAAAGCAAAAGCTATGTGAATGGGGTCAGGGGTAAGGGAAGGAAGATGGGTCATTCTTTATGATTTTGAAAACTGACAAACTGTGTTTAGTTTGGAAAGACCTGAAAAACCTCACATAACTCAGCCTGTGCTCCATTTCATCAGCAGTGTGGAGAAATAATGAAATCTGCAGTTCCTGCTTTCTATCTGTCATCTAAGCCATTCCAGGGACAGTAATTCTGGGTAGTGTCTTTCAGTGGAGCGTTCCCTGGAGAGATGGAGTTATTAATAAGACATCCATTGAAAGCTCATATACTTTCTCCTACCTGTTTTTGATTTTCCTTCTTCCTAATGCAATTTCACTGATCTCTTGGAAACTAGACAAGCAAAGGAAGTTCTTCACTAACTCACACTTCCTAAATATGCTCCCTAAATTGAAATGCGACCATGTGAAAAATTCAGGTTTAGAAAGTTGGAAATAATCTCTTACATTTGTATGGGATATTCCTTCTGAAGAGCACAAACTACATTTGCTTTCTTTTATCTTCACCTCACCATACTAAATTCTCTTCCCTTTCCATTCTCCAAAATGATCATCCCTTCACAATTTAATTTCAAATATCTTCGTTCTCCTTATGTCTTTAGTGCTCATTCCCATTTTAATACCCTAATTTAATAGTTCTTGAAGCCCACTAAGACTTAAAATCCACTGATTAACTTCATTTTATTGTCACTCGCCTCCTCATGACCTCATTTAATTGGCATTGATTCCTAGGTCCATTACTCATCCCTTTATCTTCTCACAGCCCTTCTGCCATGCTTTCCCCATGGTGTATTTGCCTAGCCCAACCCCACAGCGGTTATTTCCAACTCTCTGACTTTCCTACACATGTATCTGAACAACTGAGAATGTCTGGAGAAAATCCCTCCCTCACTCCCACCCCCATATACAAACCCAGCCACACCCATGATTCCTAGTCTCCTTTTAAATATTGACGGCCTCCTTGTGACTCCTAACACTGCACCAAATCCCCCGTCAACTCTGCAGAGCAGGGCTTGGCAAATGTTTTCTGTAAAGGGCCAGGTAGAGAATATTTAAGACTTTGGGGCCATAAGGTTTCTGTCACAATTCAGCAATCATAGCAGGAAAGCGGTCATAGACAGCACATGAATGGAAGGGCATGGCCACCCGACAAAAGTATCTACAAAAACAAGCACTCGGTTGGATCTGGCCCACGGGCTACAGTCTGACTCAACCACTCAATCTTCTAGCCTGTATGACTAGTTTGTATCTTCTTGCTTTCCTCAAACTTTCTACACTTATTCCTCACCTCATGCCAAATCTTTGCTATTAACTTTACTCTGTTTCATGAAAACATCAAAAGAAATGAGCAGAGAAATATAACATCTCCCATTCTCTCTGGAGGCGAGCCCGTTTTACTCTGCATTCTCTCCTATCACTGGATGAATTATCCATGTTTTTCTTTGAGGCCGAGTCCATCCCTTGTGCACTGGATCCCACCCCCTCTCTACTCCTTAAGGGAAAAATTCCACAAGCCTCTCCCCTCTTTCCTGTGTGACTAATTTTTTCCTTTTTGCTGGGTTGTTCATATCAGCATGTAATTATGCTGTAATAACTGTCACTTTTTTAAAAAAAGAGAGAGAAAAGAAAATTCAGGGAAAAGCCTCATTCCTAGACCTCATGCCCCTTGTTACCTGCAGACCCATTTCTCTGTTCTCCTGAGGGCAAACTTCAGTGAGTTATTTATACTTGTTATCTTTCTTCCCTTTCCTTCTGCCCTTTCTTAAAGTCACTCCTACCAGATTCTATGCCCACTACTCCAATATAGCAATTCATTATGGTTACCCCACTCCACATACATTCTTATTTTCTACTCACATTTTCATCATTTTAGTCTTTATCTCAGCAGCATTGAATAAAATGGATAATTGCATCCTCTTTGCTACATCGCCTTCTCCGGTTCCTCCTATCTCTGACTGTTCCCTGTCTGACTCACGATTTTGTGGTCTCATGAAACATGACTAAATCTCGTATTTTCAGAGACCTCCGTGATCTCCTTACATAAAACAGCCACCCACCCCCAGTGTTCCCTGTTCCCCTTATCTGATGTATTTTCCCCTTAATGCTGTAACTACAAGACTCATCCTAGAATTGCACACATTTTTATTTATTGTCTTTGTCTCCTACCACTAAAACATAAATTCCATGAGACCAAAGCTAGTGTGTTCTGTCCACTGTTGAGTTCCTAACATCCGTGTCATCTCTGGCATGCAGTTGACATTCAACAACAGTCATTGAATGAATGGATGACTTACACATTCCTTCTGCACACACTAGGATAGGAGATGCCCAGTCTCTTATTGGGGGTGTTACCCCCTGTCTCTCTGCAGAGAAGGATATGCTTAGAGAGGCTAGGTGAGCTGTGCAAAATCACATCTCAGGTGAGAAGCAAGCTGTTAAAGAAAGAGACATTCCACTTTATTTGTATTTTCGGGCCATGGCAGTCAATCTCTGCTTAACACAAAGGACTTGAGAACCTGGTAGAATGTTCTCCTCTGAGCACCTCCACCTACCTGAAATTACCTACCTAATATCCTTGTTCCATCCCCAGCTCTACTAGGTAAGGATTCTGTATTCAAACCCACCTTTAAAAAAGTGTTCCTAAATTTCCACAAATTATTTTGCTGCCTTTCTTCCTAATTTACCATAATAATTATTTCTCGTAGTAGCTAAAAGGTAGTGCCACCTTTCGGGAACATTCACTGTTCTCCTCTGTCATTAATCCCTTTTCTCTGTAATTGCATCACGGCATTCAGCACTGCAGTTTCTATCTGCCTGATGACAGCGCATATCTTATTCCTCTTCTCTCTTCTAAAGCCTGTCTCAATGCAATAGAGTCAAGCACAATACTTCACATTTTACTTGTATAATTTCCTTTAATCTTCACAATGTTATGAGGTATATACACCCTACATACCTCCTTTACAGATGAAGAGAAGGTATAATAATGGGAGTATAATAATGTCCCCATGGAAATTGCTCCTTTTATATTTTATTTACTTATTTTAAATATCAAAAAAATAAGTAAAAATAGATTTGTGCATGTATGACGTGTATATGATGATTATTTGACATAAATATACATATAGAATGATCACCAAGATCTGTATAAGTAACATAACCATTACTTCACGCAGTCAGCATCGTTAGCTTTGTTTTTATTTCTGTCATTGTGGTAAGACTGCTTATGATCTCTTCTTAGCAACTTTCACGTATACAATAATGTTTATGAATTATAGTTGTCATGTAATACCTAACATTCTGAGAACTAATTCTTCCTTTAACTGAAATTTGTACCCTTGAACCTGTATCACCCATTGCCCCTTCACTCAGCTCTAGCCACCACTACCCCACTTTCTGTTTCTATGACATTGCTGTGAATACGTTTTTAGATCACATAGATAAGTGATACCATACTGAATTTATCTTCTTCTGCCTGGCTTATTTCATTAGCATAATGTCCTCCCTATTCATCCATGTTGTTGCAAGTAGTAGGATTTCATTTTGTATAGTTGTATAATATTCCATTATGTGTCTGTACATGGAAAAACACATTTTTCCAAAGAAGATACAAATGTCCAATAGCTATATAAAGGCACTTACCATCACTGATCTTCAGAGAAATGCAGTTAAAACTATAATGAGATCACCTCACACTTGCAAAGATGGTTATTATTACAAAACACAAGTGATAACAAGCATCGGAGAGGATATGAAGAAAAGGAAGCCCTTGACTATTGTTGGTGGGAGTGTAAATTGGTACTGTGATAATGGAAATTAATATGGAGGTTCCATTTAAAGGATTAAAAATAGAATTCCCATATGATCTAGCAATTCCACTTCTGGGTAGAATCTGATGAAGTCAGTAATCGCAAAGAGATGTCAGCACTCCAGCGTTCATTGCAGCATTATTCATAATAGCCAAAATGCAGAAACAACTAATGTTACCTTTGATGAATAATAGGTGGATAAAGAAAATGCAGTAACTCCAGCTTTTAAATGTTGGCGTCTGGACCACCCCCACTTATATGTCCTGTTATGTTATTCTCACAATGATTTTGAATGAAGGAAGGACAAAATAAGCAAAGAGGAAAATGGGTGAAATACCACTTCCATCTCCCATCATTTGATTGAGCCTTGCATACTGGGGGAACAGAATCAATCTGTTTGTTCTCTCAATGACCTCATCAGTCTTTGAAGAGGGCAAGTGTCATTCTACCAAGTCTCTCCTCTGAGACCATCTCACTGTCTCGGCCCCTGCGGTGATTCCCATCTGGCTGTCTGGATGTCTGGATGTCTGGTGGGGTGGGGGGCGGCATGAAGGTGAAGGTGTGTTATACCTGGTCCCTGTGGGTATGAGGCTGGTGAGTATGTCCAGAGGAGCCAGGAGCCCACATTGCCTTCAGTAACAGCTGGCTCCAGCACTCCCTGGCTGCCTGCTTTTCACTCAGAGACTTCAACTGCATGTGAATCAGTTTCTTTATCTGTGAAAAAGGGTGAATAATGTGCCTCAAGAGTTTTTTTAAAAGGACTGAACTACTTAATATGAATGAATGACTTAGGAAAGTACCCAGTGCATAGTAAACACTCGTGAATATTGACTAGATGAAACTGGTTTCTCCTGCCTCTTTTGCATTTGACTTGAGCATTGCAGCAAGAGTGGCTTTGTGATGATAGGTGGTTTTAACCTTTCCTTGGAAAGAGCACAGAGAAACAATTTAGCCTTTGTCTCCCTGGAGCTGGCACTTTCTGCTGACTGATTCGATCTGTCAATTCAGAGAAGGAAAAGAAATAAAACAACTACCAAACACCTCGTCAGTTCAGCTAAACTTCACTTTGGCTGATTATTTTACATTGAGCTGACCGGCAGTTTGCCAGTGGAGATTGAAATGGCTTGTTTGGGCATCACGGGGCACAGTCTGAGTGTAGACAAATGATTTTTAAATTTAGGGACATGAAGTCTGTGAAGACTGTCCACGTCCAGGCTCATGACTCCAGGGCACGAAGAGGAAATAATCTAATTTGACTCTTGTTGGTGGGCAAACATTATTACTCCTGGATGTGGAGGCCTGATTGGTTTTGATTTCTGTGTTTGGCAAAGCATGTCAGATCTGGGTTTGCTGCCTGCTGCCTCTCTGGGTGGACCCAGGAGACATGATTACTATTCTCTGTCAGCTCCAATGAGGAAACCTCCCACCTGAACTTCGTAACTTCTGCCTTGGTTGAATCTTTTCCCGAGTGTGCTGTAAGAGTTCAGTGCCTGTCCTGAGTGAAAGCTGACTGGTGTGCCCCGGATATGTACAAACTAGAGGGAGCCACAGGGGTTAGACAAGACACAAATGAGGGCCTCCCTGGTGGCTCAACGGGTAAAGTCGCAGCTCTATGAAGCTGTCCAGAGCCAATGCAGCACGAGTTTGATACCCGGCCAGGGAGCTTCCCACATGGCGCAGCAGGCCTCTCCTGTCTCACCTGCTGCTCCCCTCAGCAGTGGATTTCAGTAGATCTGCCTGTTCTGCTCCCCACTCTGTCTCTGGGGAATCCTCTCACCCCCTCCCCCAGACCTCTGGCTACACCCCAGTATGTCTATGCATAAATAAATAAATCTTTTTTTTACAAAAAGATGGAAGTGAGAGGCAGGGACATAAGAAGTTGCTCTTTAGGGTAGAACCAATTCTTGGGTAGAACCAATGACATGGCCAACAGGGAGGGCCCCTTTCTGGGTAGATTTGGCAATTTCCAGCTGAGAGAGGTCTCATGCATTTGTCTGCTTAATGGTTCCCAGCCTCAAATCACTGTCATTAGGTACTGTTAGGGGTTAATGCTGACCAGTTCCTCTGTTAATGAAATACTGCAAGCATGAAAGGACTCTATCTTCCCCCGGTTCCGACCAGTGTCTTACTCCATGTCCTGTGATGTGGGAGTGGCAGCGGTGTAGATGTGTAGACGCCCCCGTGGAAGCCTTCATCCACCTCCTCTCCGCTGCCTCACTCCTTTCTCCAGGCCAGACTTTCCTTCCTAAGGATGGATAATTTCTATCACCTCGTTGCTCACATCGTGCCCCTTCAACAGCAGCAAGAACATCATCTGAGAATCTGTCAGAAATGAGGGTTTCAGAGTCCACCCCAATGCTAGGGAGTGAAAGTCTTCATTTTCACAAGACCCCCAGCTGATTCCAGCTCAGTCTAAAGATTAAGAAACACCCATCTAGAACAGTATTTCCAGCAGGATTATTGACAGGGGCATAGGTGTTTATTTTTAGGTAATTAGATCATTTGAGGTTTCACCAGGATCAGGATTTATATAATAAATAACATAGTGATGAGGTTATTCCCCTTCCAATTTTCTTTCAGTCCTCCTGTTTAGAAAGAGTTTAAGTTCCAAGCTAGATGTTGTAGCACATCTTTTAACACTTGTACCTCTTTCTTTTCACAAAGGAAGTGCAGGCTCAGCAACCTTTGGCAGCTAACAATTCCTAGCTATCAATTAGTGACATTGCTTACTTTTCATTCTGTTTTTATGCATACTCTCTATTTGCTGCAAATCGAGGTGTTTTTTCTTTAATGGAACTGGTAGAGAGTCAGTCTGTAAATAATTCATTTCTGCTGAAAAATGTGGGTTAGACTCATGAAAATTTTAAGTAATAGTGTTAATTCTGATGAATGGATCAGGCAAGAATCATTCAGATGATTATATAAATGACCATAGTTAAGCAAGCATTGCTTTTAAGGTCTTAAATTAGAGTGTGGTTCATAGCAATGCTTTTCAGACTTTAATATAATAATTAAACCAACTGAAGATCTAGTTAAAATAAAGATTACGACTCAGTAGACCTGGGATGGGCTGCAGGAGCTGAGATGCTGCACTCCCCCAAGTTACAGGGTGATACTTGGTGCCAACCTCACTGTAAGGGACATGAGGTACTCAGTCTCTTTTTTGCTCTCCGCCTCTTGTCTCTGCAGCAGCCACCTGCAGCTTTGCTTTCCTGCCAGGTTTCACTGCCCACATGTGATAGCATGTTGTTCAGAGGGCACTTGGGAGCATGAGTAGGGGACATGCACACCTGTAACTGTGGACAGCTGGGCAGAGAAACCAGTGAGCATAGGGCATGCACATATGTCAATACAGAATCTGGGCTGAGAAACAAGGGATTAAAGAGGACATTTGTTGGGGCCAGGGAGTTCAGTTGCTGCCTCACTGCCTTCTGGTCTACCTGTGTGTTAGGTCTCCTGATTCAGCATTAAAGGCCTGTCATATATATTGAAGGCTTCCAAATTCTCCTCCTGTCTGCCCAAGTCAACAATGAACCTACCTGGTCTGGGTTTGTTGCACACCACCCACCTTGCCCTAGACACTGCCTGGCATGGGTAGAGGGTTAAGGAATCCAAAAGGCTGTCAAATGCTCTGTGCAGAAACATGTCTATTTATTTGTTTGTCTGTTTTTAATTTAATTAAAGTTACATTGGTTTATAGCATTGTGTGATTTAAAGGTATAAGATTATACCCTTCAGGTATTGTTATCCTATCACCAGGGCACTAAAAATCCTCCACCATAGTCTATTGTGACCCCACTTTGCCCTCCTTTTTTCCCCCCTCTGGTAGCCTCAATTCTATAGTTAGATTTTTATGATTTGTTAATGGTTTGGTTTTATCTGACCCTTTTTTGTTTCTCTATATTCCACAAATAAGTGACCCATTCAGTATTTGTCTTTCTCCTTCTGACTTATTTCACTTAGCATTATTTCCTCTAGTTCCATCAATGTTGTCACAAATGACAAGAGTTCATCTTTTTATAGCTGAGTAGTATTCCATTGTGTTCACTCATTTCTTCCTAGTCCACTCATCTATCTTTGGGAACTTTAGTTGTCGGAAGTACTTTTTACAGCTCCTCCTGATCCAATCAAGCTCATCAGGGCTGACACTATGCCTACCTGATGCCTCAGCACTGACTAGGTTATTCTGGGCATAACCTCAAAGGGTGGAATGTGCCTTTCAGATGCCCTTGGTTCTTCAGGATTATACCAAGAAGAGCTGAATTTCCAATGAACTAAACAGGAAATGGGGCAATTAACCAGAACTGGGGTAATGAAGTAAGTTTTGTCTCTTGTAGCCTGAGACTTGTACCTACTCCTGCTTCCTGATTAATCATTGATGGTGCAGAGGTACTTCCTTGACTAATAAAAAGAGGCATTTTTGCTCATTGTTTTTCCATTCCCGGGAATGCTTGCATTTGTCTGATACACCAATTTTGGAAGATGATGTTTACAAACAACCCTATTTTCTGCAGAGTGGTGAGTTAAGGCAGCATCTCTCTCTGTCTGGAGTCATGAACCTGACACAGTTAACACAGTGAAATTTGCTCCTCATTTAATCAGAGGTAGTTAATTTGATTTTCTAAAATTACGCAGAGCATCAGTTTGTCATTAGGCCTGAGAATTACTGCGTTTCTAAAGTCACTCCACATACCCCAAAAGGGCTTTATTGGAGATGAATAATAACAACCTACAAATATATTGATGATAATGAGCATCTAAATGTTCTGTAAGGAAAAAAAAGAAAAAAAAATCCCTGACAAGCATGAATGGTGACTCATGATGGCCAGAATTTTTAAAATTTGTGATCATTACAACATGAGAAAATAATTATGAATAATAAAAATCTGTTAGGATAATTAGCTGTAATGAATGCTCATGGCGAGCTAAATGAACTGGAACAATTTAAGGCAAAGCACATAATTTGCATTTTGTGTTATGTCAGATCATTTTATCATTAGAGAGAAAAGGGGGAAGAAGAGAAAAAGATAGAGACAGAATACAAAAAGGGAGCTGATGAAGAGAAAGTAAAACTGCTCAGCTTTTTATATTCTTGTTTCTAAAAAAAGTGAAAAATGCTCTGCGTGGCATTTTTTAGTATACTTCAGTTTTTGCTTCCACCCCAACTTCTTTTCTGAGGGTGTCACTAAATAAGAAAGTAGAAGACAATCAGTGTAGCCGATGTTCTGATCTGAGAAACTTGAGTTTGTGCCTCTACCTGCCTTGGATACATTACGTGATGTGCGCATAAAGAGTTAACTTCCTTAAGTGACCCAAAACTCTTTCATCCCTAAAATGGGATAATAATAGAAGATGCCATGGAGTGACTCTGCATATTAAAGGATAACTAAGTACTCACCTCAAACAAACCTGGCTTCCTCCTCTGTGCATTCACAGCAAGTCATCCAGCCTCCCTGACAGCCCTAATCAGTATTGTAATTACCTTGTTTACAGATGAGAAAAGGAGGTCTGGAGGGATGTAAATACAACTAGTAAGTGGTGGAGTGGGAGTTGGTAGCCAGGCATGTTCTCAACTAAACTCCAGAACTTAGATCTTAATAGACTCTGCTCTTATTGGGCAACACTCTTCAGTAAAGGCCAGGCGGCACTAATACTACGACACAGGCTTTGTGTACCTGTGACAGTGTGTTTGCATCTGTGAGTGGGCCTTGTTGCAATTAACTCTTCTTCAGCCTGAAGAGCAGCAGATGGGTTTCGTGTTCACATTCCCCTGGTGGAGGTATGGAAATAATCTAAGTGCTCAGCAATGGGTGAGCAGATAAGATGAAGTAGTATATATAGACCGTGGAATACTACTCAGCTATGAAAAGAGATGAACTCTTGCCATTTGCAGCAACATGAATAGAGCTGAAGGGATGATGCTAAGTGAAATAAATCAGAAGGAGAAAGACAAATACTGGATGATTTCCTTCATATATAAATACAGAGAAACAAAGCAAAGGAACAGACAAAACTAAACCAAATCAGACCCTAGAACTATGACTGCAGAATTGAGGCTACCGGTAGGGGAGGTAGGGATGGGGCACAAAAAGGAGGAGGGGGTCCAATGGCCTGTGGTGGAGGATTCTGGGTGCTAAAGTCTTGGATGTGGTCTGGTAACATACACCTAAAGAGGTGTGAATCTATACCCCTAAATCAGTGCAGGGTAACTGAGAGAGGCATCAGGTTTCTCTGCCCTACCACCATTGATTTAATGATGGACACCTGCGATTTGGCACGCGTGCCTTGTGGTGGCGTGCGCATGCGCGAGTGGGCACACCTGGGCCTGGCGGCCAAGGCTATATAAGGGCGGCGTCACAGCGCAGCAGACAGAAGCGAGAGGGAGCTCAACGGAAGTGAGGGGTGCGACAGGAATTCGATAGAAGTAGCAGTGGCAGAAGAAGTGGCATCGGAGAGCCCAGAGAAAGTGAAGACTTGCGGGGGGCTAGGAGGCCTGCCAGCCTCCTGGCCTCTCGGCCTCCCTTGCCTGCCCTGTACCTGGTTGCCTCATTGCAGAAAGATAATGAAAAAGCCACCGAGGCTCCAGAACTCGTCCTTACCCGTCTGCCTGGATCATAGGGAACCTGCCTAATGCCAGGCTGCTGCTACAATCAGGTAAACCAATGTTACCTCGCAATAAAAAATAAACACAAATCTTACTTTAAAAAACCAAATCCCCATAGTACAACAACTATCCACTAGGAGCCCCTGCGCTGGAAGATCCTGAGGCTACAGCAAAATGACTTTCTCGGATGGAGGGGGAGGAACAGCTCCAAGAGAAGGTTCTTCCAGACAATGAGCAGGAGCTGGGGGCCATCAACCACCACCTCCTCCTTGAGGGCACTCACGTTGACCCCAGTCTCACCAGCCCCCACAGAGGTGTATTGAGACGTCTAGATCCAGAGCCCCCCTCGGTGGGGCCAGAGTGGGAGCAAGGGCTTGTTGTGCAGACATGCACGGGGCGGGCTCGCTATTGGTTTGGGCAGGTGGCTGAAGAGAGCCCCTGGGCCCTCAGTGGACTGTTCAGGCTTTAATGCTTTTCCAGGGAACCAGGTACAGAGGCACTCCAGGCAGGGATGCTGGCAGAGACTGGCCAGCAGGGGAGCTGGGGCGCTGGGAGGCAGGGAAGCAACGGAGCCTCCCAGCCCCCCTACGAGAACCTCTGTGCTCTTTCTCTGGGCTCTCTCTGGCTTTTCTCACTCTCTAGTTGTGATCTCGCCTCTTCGGTAGTCACACTGCTCATCCTCTCTGGCTCTCACTGTTTGCCTAGCCTCTAGGCTCAGGCGTGCACACTTACACAAGTAGGCACACCCATACTCCAGGTGTCCGCAGTCAGGCACAAGTGCCCCCACGCCCATGCTTCCAAGCACCTTCTATATGAATGTGATCAAGGCTGCCGGGAGCTAGTGGCTTCAAAAGCTTGATTAATTCGTTTACCCCACAGGGTTGGTGGCAGCGAGTTCTGGGCTCCTGGAAGAGGAAGCTGAGAGGATTAATTTGTCCCAGCCTCCTTTTCTCTGCTTGGGCATACTTGGTAAATGAACACCCATGTGCTCTCCCAATTTGTGCTTTCTTGATAATATCGGGGGAGGTGCTCATTACATCACTTCATTTAAAAATATGAGCACGGAAAGTAAAATCTCATTTTTTATAACTGTTTTGTTACTTCATTTTATAGGACTTGGACTTTCCACATCTGGTGAGAAAGCTGGCCTGGTTTGCACTCGGTTACATGTGTGGCAACTGTGGCAATGCAGATAGAGAAAAAATCCACTGGGTGGAGAAAAAATTAATGCAGATGCAAACCTTTAATGCAGACCCAAACCTAACATCAGCAAGCACAATCACCATTCCTTGTACATTAGCTCTGTTTTCTGGGAGCAAAGGCAGAGAACTCCAGCCCCAGCCCCCTCTTTTCCTATCCCTCCAGCTCAACTCTGTATTTTCTCCCCCCACCTTCTTGCTCCCCAGTTTCACTCTGCTTGCTGTCTGCTGCTCTCCACCCAGATTATCAAGGGACAGCACACACAGTGGGGCACTTCACCTCTCCCTCCTACTCCACTGGCCAGTTCCCTAATCGCCTCCTGGAATCCCCATGGCAGGGGCGGTTTATTTCCCTCTTTCTCCCTTTTGGCATGGTTCCTCCACTCTTGCAATCTCAAGGTGGTCCAGTTTCTAAAGCTAGTATTTGCTTGGAAAGAAGAGAAGGGCGAGGCTAGGGAACAAGAGTTTTCTCTCTGCGGCATTTCTTGCTTGTGCCAGCAGCTCCATCCTGAAGCCCCCAAGTTGAGCCACGGGGCTGAGTTTAAAGCACAGTGTCCTACTCATCTTACAAATATCGAGACAGATTGGAAACTTGTCTGGGGTTTGGACGGTCTCATTCACTGAAAGGGCACTTTTGTTACTCAGTGGTTGCTGAAATCTAACATTTGAAATATTGCTTTTGTTTGATGATAACCAGAAAGGATGGGATTTTTTTAGCATGATGGTAGTTAGCTTTGGGCAAAGCAGAAATATGGGGGAAACAGTCCTGGATCACCAATTATCTCAAGTCTCTAACAAGAATTGTTTTACTCTTATTTTCTTGTCAACTGCGTTGTTAAAGGAGTGGGGGAAGGGAGATACTCTCAGTTACCTAAATTTTTCAGTTGAGAGCTGAGAACATTCTTTGCAGAAGCAGTGAATCTTAGTGTTTTTCCAGGGGCCAAAAGAACACTCAAGATTCAACTTCTAGCCTTGCCATTTTCTCAGATGACCCAATGGAACGGTTGTGTTCCCAGTTTACAAATTGAGGTTTCTTTTAAAAATAAGAAGTAATATATGGTCAGGTTGTTTGAACTGACTTTAATCAAAGTGTTCAAAGCTCCCTATCCCAAAGCCTAGATTTGTTGTTTTAACATTAATAGTGTGTGTTTGTCATTTCTGGGTCAAAGTAAATTTTTGTATAAATCAAATGCTTTCATGTAAGACAAGGACAGTCAACATCAAAATATATCTATTTCTCCAGGAAGGGCTTCCAACTACTGCTTTTGACGGCATTCTGCCTGACTTGTTCCATGCGCCCATCACATCAAAGCCGATTTTGTCTTATAAAAAAAAAAAAAAAGGAAGAAGCTCTTTAATTTTGTTTTTCTTAGAGAATGTATGTATCAGTTTTCTCTCCATGTGTATTTCTCAAATCATTGATGTACCTTCAAAAGAGGATTTTCAATAACCTTGAGTATAGAGATGTAGGATGGTAGGATGTGCAATTCTTAGTTTGAACACATAGAACCTGACAGATTTAGGGAAAGTTGTGAGAGGAGGTCATTTTGGGGCAGTTCTACAGAATGTTTAATGCTGACCTCTGTGGCTGTGGACAGAATGAAAAAGCCTTCATGCCTCTTCTTTTCTTGGATGGTGATAAGTTGACATTGTGCTTTGCATACATCATCCTTCACATTATCGTTACCAAACTCCTGACTTCTGATTTTCTGATGCACCTGAGCTGTCACTTGAGGTCACACAAGAATTAGATCGCTGAGATTATGTGCAAATGACACTCTTGGAGGGGTCCATCAAACACTGATTCAAATGTTATCTTAATGGAGACACATTATGGGAGAAAAATACATAGGTCAAATGTAGGTTTATGGCCCTTCAATGTCTTTTAGAAAAAGGGCTTGGAAGTGGGAGTCGAAGGACTGCCAAAATATTTGCATTCTGATGGGACTAGTCATGATAACTATAGTAAAATAAATAATACATTTCTAAGATTTCACGTATTTCTTTTTATGACAGTTCTTGAGCATACAAATGAATAGTGGAGCTACTGAGATAAATGCTATGGTTACTGTCCTTGTGGGACTAACCGTGCCCTGGGAGAGAGGCAGATTGGCAATTTATGCTCAGAAGAGGAGCATTCAAGTAAGAGAGGAAAGAACAGTAAAGTTTCCTCAGAGGTAACCACTGAGCTTACTTTTGCCTAGGAAGTATCTTTCAGGAGAATGATCTGGACCAAGTTTGTTATTGTCAACAAGTTTGCCTAACAAGCTCAGTTCTGTCTTTTAGCTAACACTGCCCTGATCTTCCAAGGAAGTCTTGGGAAGAGCCTGGACTTTAGTGATGCATATTATTTGGACCAACCTGGGCCTAGGACCTACAACATCTCATTGTTAGTTTCTCAATTCGGTCCCTTCTCTTCTCCATGTATCCTCTATCCTGTTTACCTCTTGTGCTCTAATGTCTTCAATCATGGGCCATATCAAGATGACAAATTAAATCTCTGACCTTCACTTTTCTCCTAAATTCCAGATCAAGAGAGCCTATCATCCTGCACCTATCTCTTCTTCAGAAAGTTTTGGGCATGTCTTTGAAATCAAGCAAAAGTTATGCTGATGAGTGTCGCTATTACCCAGTTAGCCTAACCAGAAACTCTGAGTTTTAGTTAATCCACTCATTCCAAAGCTTCTACCATGTCCAATCTATCACCAAATACTGTTGATTTTACCTTTTAAACTTCTCTGGAATCTGGCAATTTTCTTCTATGTGTATCATCAAAAGTCTTCTCCAACGTATAATAGTCCCTTGCTAGTTTGATTACAAAATTATATTTTGTTCCCTGTATCTTTCAGCATTGCTTGGATTGTAATATATCTGTGTTTATGTATGTATAAATATCATATATTACAATTCGATGTTTTCTGTAAATCATATAACATAACCCATATGTTGTATATACATACATAAACACACACATATATAAATCATGTGTGTGTGTGTGATTTATTTTAAGGTATTGACTCAAAAAGTGTGGGTTGGCAATTCTGATCTGTAGGAAGGACCAACTATATAGGCTGGTAACTCAAGCGATTTCTGCATTACAGTCTTGAGGCAAAATTCCTTATTCTCTACTAAACTTCATTGTTTCCTTTCAAGGTCTTCAACTGATTACGTGAGACCTACCCACACTGTGGAAGTAAATCTTTGCTTAAAATCAACTGATTGTAAACTGCTATTAATCATGTCTACAAAAATCCTTCAGAGTAACATCTAGATGAGTGTTTGACTAAAAAAACTAGACTGTGTATCCTAGCCAAGTTGAAGCCAAGTTGACACAGCAAATTTAACCCTCACACCTTCAGTCTCCTCTGACCCCTTCTCAGTACTGCAGCCAGAGTTGTGTTTTCAATGCCTACATTGAAAGGTTAGGGACTCACCATAGTCTTTGTTAGCATACTTACCATTTTGTTTTATCATTGGTGAGAAAGAGCAGTGGTGAACTGCTTTGATTTTGAAGATTCTAACACAGTAATTTCTAAATCAAAGATGTTGACCTGTGTCTTTGTGAATAAATAGGTACAAATCTATTATTTTTAATAATGTCACATAGCTGACATCTATGTAATGCATAGTAACTGCTAGTCAGTTTTAAATTACTTTTCATCTACTAAGGTAATTCCATACACCTGTTTTTGAACAGCAATCCAAGAGCTTATAAATTTCTTTTTTTTTTTAAAGATTTATTTTTTTATTTATACGTACAAGCTGGGGTACAGACCAGAGGTGTGGGGCGGCGAGAGGGTTCACCAGAGACAGAGTGGGGAACAGAACAGGCAGATCAGAAACACACTGCTGAGGGGAGTAGCGGGCGAGGCAGGAGAGGTCTGCCGCACCATGTGGGAACCTCCCCGTCCGGGTGTCGAACTCGAGTCGTTGCTGCCGACAGCTCCACAGAGCGGCGCTTAACCGCAGCACCACCGGGGAGGCCCAAGAGCTTATAAATTTCTAAAATGGTAGTCTTTCCACCAAGTTTTGTCTCCTTGAGGAAATTGGATTTAAATAATTATGACTCTGTGCTTTATTGGTTATATTAGGGTTCTCCAGGGAAGTAGATCAGTAGGATGTGCATAGATAGCTATAAATATAGATGTGTAGTATATAGAAAAAGATTAATTATGATGGGTTGGCTCATGTGATTATGGACTCCAAGAATTAAAGAATCCTACAGTCTGCCTCTGCAAGTGGGGTCCCAGGGAAAATGGTGCTGCAGTTCCAGTTTAAACCCAAAGACCCAAGAACCAGGAACACCAGTGACTAAGGGCAGAAGAAGGTGTCTGTCCCAGCGAAGTCACTCTCTCTGTGTCTTGTTGTTCTACTTGGGCCCTCCATTAACTGACGGTGCCTCCCTGTATTGCTCAGGATGATCTTTTTTACTCAGTCTGCCAATCAAATCATATTAATCTCTTCTGAGAACACCCTCACAGACTCACTGATAAGTTTTTACCAGCTATCTGGGCAATCTCTTTGCCAGTCAATTTGATGCATAAAATTAACCAACACACTGGGCAAGTCCTGGGTGCCAGGAGGATATATGCCTTCTGTCCTATGAATTAAGGAATGAATCATCCACTTCTCAGCATGCTAGGAAGATAAGTTTTATTTTCCTAGTTCTCTTTGCCAATGATGTATATAATAAGTCCTTAGCATGCTTCGACCACCCCCCCTTTTTTTTTCAAATCAATGTAACAGTATAATAAATGAAGAGAGACACAAGGGAGTTTAGGATATAAAGAAGATAATGACAATAATTGTTGAGTACTTCAAGGTAAAAGAAAAGGAGTAGGATTAGTGGATTTTAGGTCACATTTCCAGTAGGATTGCCAGAGTGAGTGAGCTGGAAATATAGGTGATGCCACCCCATGCATGGGGTGAAGATATAAAGCCATCATCCTAATTGGAAATGGCAAAGTTAGGATGAAGCCTTGGGCATGAGTGTCTTTTGTAGGAGAGCTGGTGTTGCACTGGAGGAGAGGTATGTAAGGAACTGACATGCCAAGAGGAGGAAGAATAACGTATACAAGTCTACTGGAATTCAGTAGAACGTAGAATGAGAATATAAATGGCCCAGGAGTTAAAATGGTTGAGAAAGTCACCTACTTGTTCCCTCTGGAAAATTCTATCAAGGAATTAGAAGACTTGAACCTTATATCTGCTATTAGCTATATAGTGTTATAAAAACTCTTCCTGAGTGTTAGATTTCTCATTTTTTAAAATGACCATAAAAAGAATATAAGAGTATCTGTCTTGCATTCTGGAAATATTTTTTGAGATCCCAAGAAAAAATGCATATGGAAATTCTCTGGTACAATGTACAGGAACTATGAGATGGATAGACTATTATTTTGACCTTTACATCTCAACCTTCATTTTTTTTTCAGTTATTAATTTTATATAACATTGGGGCTCTCAATCTATGGCATAATATAGTGAGGCAACACCCATCTTTTTTGTACACTTTTGAGGGGAAGCCGGATGGCATTCAGGACTGCTTTTTTGTCCACTTTCCTGTATTCATTATTGATTTTCAAACACCTTGCTCTGATTAATAAACATGGTAGATGATTTTATTCAGTGAGTATTTATAGAGAGTAGCTGTTGGATGTCAAGCACATATTCACCATATGAAATATCTTACATTTCCATTTCCGCTCTCTCCTTCCCAGTACATCTCAGTTTACAGTGAATCCTTCTTTTTTATATGTACTTTCTTCCTAGATTTAGGAAAATATCCAATTTTTCTTATAACCTAGCTTATTCTTCATTGAGAGAGAAGTTCTGTATTGGCCCAGGTTCAACACCATGTGCTCTGAGTCAGTCAGTGAATACTCTGGTGAGGATGATCATGTAAAATGAAAAGAAAGAAGGGGATGATCCTGTACCTCTAAATAACATACAGTGATGTCAACCATGGTGCCTCAATAAAAAAAAAAAAATGAAAACCACAAAGCAAAAACATTTGGTTCAAGAACATGTCAACCTGCATATGTACTTACAACTAGTTATAAAAAGACTAAATTATATACAAATTTATATTTCATTAGAATTGTATACTTTGAGTCAAAGATCAGTAGGATAAAACCGTTTTGTAATAATTACTAAAATACTGAACATTTGTAGAAGTGGAACCAAATAGTGATTATTACTGTTCATAATTTGTCTATATTTGTCATTAGATTTAAATTTTTGGAGAGCAAGTAGTTTGTCATTTTTGTGTCTTTACTCCTAGGATCTAACCTACAGTAGGTACTTAGTAAATTTTAATTGAATTAAAGACAGATGGGCATTTATATAGAATAAAATGATCCTTAAAAAATGAATTCTAAGCCTCACATCAAAACAAGTTTATATTTTCAAGTATGGAAATGGGTATAATTTCTAAATTAAGCTCATAAAAATGATAAACTAGAACTGTAGTACCACAAATATTTTTACCTCCGGTTTTTAAGCAATTCACAGCTATTCAGAATATTTGTAAGTACTGGGCACATATTTGAATAGGATAAGTAATTTACTGTGCCTGACATTGAACAGTAGTTTAGCTGACCCCTCTACTCTTCAAACATCTGGTATGTCTCCAGTAAATACGGCAGCATAGAAGGTAATATCGAAGAAAAACTTGCTCCGGGCTTTGGGGATATAAGTTTGTTGGGCTGTGGGATTATGGATGTATATCCTTTTATTCATGGAAGATTATAAAAATACAATCAGAATTTTTTTATTAAAAATATAAATAGCTTCTGAACAGCCATTGGAATTTGAAATTGAAGCAGCAAGCTCCAAGAATATGGCAATTTTCTTTCTTTTTTTTAAAGATTTATTTATTTATACATACAAGCTGGGGTACAGACCAGAGGTGTGGGGTGGCGAGAGGGTTCACCAGAGACAGAGCGGGGAGCAGAACAGGCAGATCAGAAATACACTGCTGAGGGGAGCAGCGGACGAGGCAGAATAGGTCTGCCGCACCATGTGGGAATCTCCCCAGCTGGGCGTTGAACTCGCATCGCCGCTGCCGACACCTCCACAGCGCAGCACTTAACCGCTGCGCCACCATGGAGGCCCGAGTATGGCAATTTTCTTAACAGTAACAGCTTTGAGAAGGTTTATTTTGCCTTGCACCGTCATAGGCAAATTGAGTCCATTACCTTATACTTATAACTGTCTTGAAAGATAAGTATTAGGCTCACTTTAATTATGAAGGAACTCGAGTGCAAAAAGTCAAACTATCTGTAGGTCACAAAGCAGAAATTGGTGGGAAAAGATTTGACTTCAAGCATAGAGACTCTAAGGCACATATTCTTTTTGCCATCTACCTGTTAGCGTTAGGATGACTGGACTAAGATAATGATAACGTTTATGTATATAGACACATTTAATCTTTACAGGGACCCTACGAGGAAATGGAGAAACAGAGAGCCATAAGACTTGGTCAGAGGCAAATGCTGACATGTGAGACCAGACACTTAAACACAGAACTGCACTACCTTCTTAAAATAAGAGGGACTATGGACAGCTCCTCGCTCAGCTCATGATTCATATTAGGCATCTGATAAAGGTAAGAACCTTTGTTTTTAAATCTTTTTAATGCCTTCCATAGAGCAGACCCTTAATGTTTACTGGATAGGCGATAACCCCCTCATAGTATTTTGCTTGACATTTCAATCCTCCCTTTTACAAGAGAGTTACAGTTTTCTGTAGTTAGGTTTATGGAAATATGTCAGAGTCATCACCTTTGGGTTGTGTCTGCTTCATAAGCTCTTGGAGCAGGGGTATTCTCATCTAAATGCCAGGCAATTTGTGATTACTCTGCTTTATGACCTTTCAGTTAGTATGCAATCCATTTGACAGTGCTCATCCAACACCTACAGCAATTTTGCCTAATAGGAAACCAGGTTTTCCTGAGACAGGTTTAACCTGGGTCTGCATAAATAACATATGATCCAGTATTTCTGCCATGTTTCCTTTATCGACTTATCTTTGAATGGAATGACAGAGTCATGTTTTCTGACATGATTTGTTTCTTAAAAATCTACATTAATTCCAGCTCGTGGTCTATTGCTTTCCCTTTTCCTGACTGTTTTTATGAATAGGCAGTTCGTCATTCTAGTGAAACTAGAAATAACTTCAGGAGAGAGTAGTTTTTATGCCACCACCATACGGCAGAATATGGCCATCATAAGCCTTCCTGAATTTAGACCAAATTGGTAGGGAGATCAGTTGGCAGCATATTCATTTGATTTTTAGTCATTTTCTGCACAAATGCACAATTGAGCATTCATGTGTGCTTTGTCTTCCTTTATGATTTGAAGGGCCAGAGGTAATGATTTTTTATAACTTTAAAACTACCTCCTGTGCCCAGCATAATAAGAGGTAATGGTAGGTACGTAGTAGGTGCTTAGCAGTAAGTCTTGTTGGTTTGTGTTCTCAGTCAGTTTAGAAGAGATGTGAGCTGCGGTTGAATGTTCAGGCATTGACACAGAAACCTTGGCTTCAATCCCCTTTGACTCCTACTGGCTCCGTAATATTAGGCAAGTTATTAAAAACTCAGCTTTACACTTGGGCATTGGCGTGAATAATAGTCCCCTTACACATGGGATCAAATGGGATAATTAGCACTGTGTGGCACAATGTAAAAGTTTTAAATACTGTTGTCATTAGTTATTTATTTAAAAACATGTTTTGAGCATATACTCTAAGCCAGTTAGGACCCGAGCTAAGGGTTAGAGAAATAAAGTTGTTTTTTGACTTTAGGGTGACTGAGAAGTATGTAATAAGATGTGAAAGTGTTACTGTCCATGACATGGCATAGTAAATGGCTAAGAGAATTGAGGAAGAATTCAGAGAGAAAATATTATTTGAAGTGATACTTGAGATAAACCAGGTCGAAGGAGGAATCGCAGGTATATTTGATTAAATAACTTCTAGCTGGCAAATACTTTTGTGAAATATGCATATTTGCATGTTTAGTCGGGATTTCCCAAAGGAAAAGATCTGATTCTGGATACACGTACACACACACACGTACACACACACGTACACACACACACATTCTGGATATATAATATTTAATGTCGAGAATGATATTTTATTGTATATCATATACTACATGTAATGTATGAGATACATAATAATTATGTACACTCACATATATACTTTATCTATATCTCTTGAACTACATTACATAATATAGTGATCTGTATCCTACTAATTGTGTGTGTGTGTATATATATATATATATATGAAGGAAGATTTATTATGAGAAATTGACTCATGTGATAATGGGGGCTGAGAAGTCCCATAATCTGCGACCCAGGCCCAGGCAAGCTGGTACGTGTCATTCGGTTCTAGTCCAAAGAAGTGAGAACTAGATGAACCGATGGTGTAAATTCAGTTCGAGAGCTGGAGAAGATGAGATGAGGTGACCCAGCTCAATCAGTGAGGAAGGAAAAAGGGGTGTCTTCATTCTTCTTTCACTTTTTGTTCTGTTCAGAGGCTCAATGGGTTGGATGATAACCCCTAGTAAGGAGGGCAATCTGCTCTTCCGGGGCCACTGATTCAAATGCTAGTCCCCTCTGAAACACTCTTACAGACATGCCCAGAAATAATGTTACATTGGGCACCTGAGGCTGGTGAAGTTGACATGTAAAATTAACATCACAATGGGTAGTAGACTGACATTTCTTATAAAGTTTACTCTCAGCGGGAGGCCCTTCCTGTCACTATACACCACCATCTAATTATCATCCCAACAATATATATTTAAAACCTTTTCTGTTGGGGAAGGGGTTGTGTATTTGTGTATTTAAAGTCAACATTTCTTCATAGTGATAGTAGAATATTTAACCTCTTTTGTATCCCAGGTTGCTCATCTATAAAATAGGGCAGTCAGTTCCCCCTGACTGGCAAACCATAAATTTGTAGACCCTGGTGACTTTTCAGTTTAGATTCTTGCCCTGGAGTGCAGTGTGACTGTGAGGAATGTGTGGGTTCAAGACAAATCCCCGAGCCCTTTGTGAAGGTTCAGAACCACCACCCCTGAAAGGGAGGGAAGGAGAATAAGCCTTAAGAGGTTATGTCCTTCTTCTACACTGCTGGTGGGAATGTGAACTGGTCCAACCACTATGGAAGGCTGTATGGCGATTCCTCAGACTGCTAAACATGGAGCTTCCATACGACCCAGCAATCCCACTTTTGGGAATTTACCCAAAGGATACAAAAACACTAATCCAAAAGGATACATGCACCCGTATGTTCATTGCAGCACTGTTCACAAT